>JACEIK010005441.1:63553-110174 GCA_018107945.1 Datura stramonium | reverse complement strand
CTCTCTCTCTCTCTCTCTCTCTCTCTCTCTCTCTCTCACACACACACACACACACGCTATTCTCAAGTTCGACTTTCTAGAGAAGATGTCAGCGTCAAAATCAAGCGCAAGGAAAAGAGTTTCGGAACCGCAAATACCAAAATCGGAGAGCAAAAGGAGAGTTAGCGCCGTTGAGGACGAATTCGATGCAGAGATCTCAGAGTACGCTTTCATTTTCAATTTAGTTTTGTTAATTTTCTCAAATTTGTTCTGGAATTTGACGAGATCGAATGAAATTGACAGTGATATCAAAGGGATTATGACGGCGTTAAAGCAGATAAGAGAGAAGGCACAACAGGATGGTCTGAAGAAGAAAGAGGAAACCATCTCTAGGTGAATTTCGGTATTCCTGTTTTCGTTTATAATCAATTTCTCGTCTATAGTTATATTGAAGCTGTATAAATTTGTCTACGTGTAGTTAATTCATCAGGGAGCTGAGTCTCAAACCTAGAACAAGCTCTGCTTTCTCTCATTCAACGTAGACGCAATATCACGTGTTTGTTTCATATAGTACTTTATTATTTCTCCTGTGCTAATTGTTAGTAGTATTGAAGTTTCATCAGTTTATCAGCTAGGATTTAAAACTAGATATTTATTTCTTTGAGCAGAATTGGCGTATTTTTCTGCAAATTTTATTCCATATTCTCTGGTTTGCAGTTTTCTTACTCGATTTTTTAACACCGGGTCGGGTATTAAGATCTAAGAAGCCGTGATCAGAATTTCTAATCTGCCATGGGATGTTGTACTAAGCCATTTTTTTTAATAAAAATATTCTCTCTGTCTGTTTTGATCAGGGATTTCTCTTTTAATCTAATTAAGGCATTCTGAGCTCATTGTTGCCTTTGTGCACAGTACCTCTAGCAGAATTTTGGTTTCAGAAAATCATCTGCTCCAATGTACGTGGGAGTTGATTTTTCTGGAGATTTCTTATCATGCCAGTGATTTGTATATTGTTTCCATGAACTTTGTGTAATAACAAGTTTGTAGCATTGTTCAACTGTTGCTTCATTTCATAGTCGGAAAGTGATTCGAGTTATGGCTGCCAGCTTGCTAAGGAACACTCAAGTAGCTAATATTTAACTCCCGACACTTATGTGGGTAGCTGCCTGACCTATATGTGTGAGTGTTATAATATTTTTCAATTAGAGTAAGAAATGGGTAGAAGAGTTTCTTGAATGATATCGATACCAAGTGTGGAACACTGTAAGCAATTGGGCATGAAGTAACTGCATGAAAATGTTAAGTCTGATGAGTTCCCTTTTATCAAGTGCATTATCCTCATCTGTTCATGAGATATCAAGTCCAGCACTTAATATTTGGTGCATGTCCCTTTAATCAGAGAAATAGTTACTGACATTACAGCTAATTGTGGTCTGTGGGCAGCGTGACTTCAGAAGTCAAGTCAAAGATTGATGAGCTGAAACTAAAACTTGAGAAAGACAGGTGAGAAATATCTGCTGCATAATACATGCTAAATGTAAGACATTGGTCTAAATGGTAGCTTGTTGATCCTCAATATGTTTGATCATCAGACAAAGTTTTGCCAAGGCACTGTCCAAGAGCTCCAAAGAGGTCAGCTTCAATTAGATAAGTTAGCCGTGATAGGGCGTTCGAGAGAAGCTTACAGCTTAATACTTTTCAATATATATTCTTGCTTCTATGCAGTGTGAGAACTTGCTAAAGAATGAAACTGCGAAGTTTCAATCAATTTATGAGAAGTTCAACAATGAGAAAACTACACATCTGCAGTCTCTCAAAGGTACTTTTTCTAATGCGAGTTTTCCTCAAGACCTGGACCAGTTTGTAGTCCGTACAACATTTGGAATTGTGTTTCTAGTTTAACCACCTTTTATTCATTTCATGGTATCACCTTAGCAAATTTTGCAATCTTTTACTGGCCTAAACTGAGCACTGATTCAGAATTCCATCTAGAATTGGACATTGATACTCATGATATGTTTCGAAATGCCATTCTTACAAATCCTGCTTGAAGAAGTCGTTTAAAAGCTAACCATGGTGGTGGTTTCTTGACAGGTACTATATCCAAATACGAGGAAGAAAAAGAAAGACTATTCATGCGATATGAGCAACTAAGTGAGTCACGGGAACTATCTGCATTATATTGTCACTGAATAATAAGGATATGGGTGACAGATTTTTCTGGCATTAATTCAGGGAAGAAAGAGAAGACCATGATATCTGAACTTGAACAAGACTCTACGAAACGAATTGCTGAACTAGAGGAGTCGCTGAAGAAAAAGAAGCAGGTTTAACTTCTTCAATGCACCATATCTCCGTCACAGCACATGCATCCATCCTCGAACAGTCAATAATATATGTCCTTTATTTATGCTTGACAGGATGATAAAGCATTCAGCTTTTTGAGAAAGACGCTAGGTTCATTTCTGGATAATGCCTCAGATGAGGACTTCCCACCTGATGATTGAAAGTCACAAAGATGTATCTGCAGCTGAAATGACAGTTTCTATCTCCTGATGATTGGTAGTCCCACATATGGTCTGTGGATAGCAATTAATTTGAACATCTTATAGTTGATACGAAAAAGTGCTCTTCCAAAGGTCAAGCTTATACGTTTAAACTGTTCCACTGATCAAGAGCTTTTGTTAGTAGCTGCATCGGTAACTATCGTTTGCTGCATTTTTATTACTGCTGCTACATCTTCTACTGCTGTTTAATCGTAGTTGGACAGTCTAATGTCGACTTAAAAGGCTGAATTGAGATTGTATTAAATAATATAGTTATATAGATGTTCTAATTCTTCTGATGCTCTTTTTCTTTCTTCCTTCCTAACAAAATCTTGTCATAGGTAATGATTGTCGTTTTTCCCAAAATGTTCCTATGTTGCACATAGCCGCTAGTACAAATAGAAGTAAGAGGTGGAGATAATTAAGGAGTGCAACGAAGTCCTCGGTACTCTTATTTTTCTGCATGTTTCTCACTCTATGTAGCTAAAATAGTAAAAGATAGTAAATGGAAGGAAAGGTGGACGAGGACTATGAAAACTTAATGGACTAAAAGAACACTTGAATAATATATTGCAAGCTGGTTAACCAGGTTCGTGAACTCGATGAGGCTAAAACTAAACTTCCAAACCTAGTGACACCAACATTCAGAAATTTGAATCTATTTCAAACTGAATTTTAAGTTGATACGGAATTCTGATACGGAAAAAGGAGCAGTACAGATTTTACAGAGCCCCAAGGGAAATGCCAAAGCCATTGAAGCAAGCAGTACCTTGATGCCAGCTAAATAGTCCTCTAGCCCAGAAGTTTCATATAAACAATTGCATCAACATGATGGATTCCCCAAAATCAGATCGAGATAAGCAAGCTAATGAACTTGGTGAGAAGGATGTCTTCTTCGAGGCTGTTGCACTGACTGAGGAGGTCGTCTGTTGTGGGCCTGGATGTGCAGGAGAAAAGTTCAGAGGCATAGATGTTTCAAAAGTTAAGTTCGAGAAAAGGGAGGGGGCAGTTTAGAACACTGTTCAATTTCCAAAATCACAGGCAAATATACATATAAATCATGCATGTGTTGAGAATATCTAGCTACAAATGAATCTGAAGAAAGCTTAAAATATATACTATTATTAGTGCTGTCCGCAGCATGTTGAAGGGCAATTGTACCTAGGACATCTCGCATATATCCCACCTAAACATGTGGTGCATGCCATCAAGTAACATAGGACTTTATTGACATTTCCTAGTCTCCAGGCTTGCAGGAATAAGTTTTTTGAAAGGGAAAAGCAGATAAACAAAAAAATGCCATATGATAATTGACATGACTGCACAAGTATTTATGAACAAATGAAGTCCATACCCCAATTTTTGTCATGTGACGACAAGTAGAACATCTAACTGCTGGAGCCCCATACGGATACATGAGCAGCACTGCACAACCCCCACACTTAACTTGTCCAACATCATGAGCTGCAGCGATAACAATCAGAACCACATGACTAAGCCCATAGAAATGAGTCAACGGTTTTCAACTATCGAATTCTTCAGGATAGTTGTACAGATCCATGAAAACAAGAAAGTGAAGAAAATGTCTATTTCATATTTTCTCTCTATCCAATTATGAGAAGTCTGGTATGCCATATCACAGTAGATACAAGACTCACAGTATCAGAAGGAAAAATCAGAATGAAAGTGCACCACACTGTTATTTTACATCAGTTGTTATTAAGGTATTTAAACATATGATAACTGGCAGGGCTCCGATTTATGAAGTGCTGATCCCTTAATAAAAAGCACCAAGAAAACTAACTGCTCATACTGTCAATTAGAAGTTGCTTTATATGTTATCTTTTCAAAAATTTGGCATGTCTTATGATTCAACACAACTTATATAGGGGGCAACCTAACAATGATAAGTTGAAAGCTATCAATATCTTCACTAGAATATATCTGATTTTGTTACAAAAGGGGAAAATGTCAAGCACTGCAGGAACCCATTTTAGTATAAAGAGGAAGCAGAAACCTTCTAGGACAAGATTGACGGTCTGGCAGCATGAACACTTCACCAATTTAGCCCCTTGTGGATAAGAAAGTAACTGTCGGCAACTCCCACATACCATCTGACCCATTTCTGCATTATAACTTGATTACATAAAGGTATTTTGTTCAAAGCATTTCATATATATTGGATGAACTAAAAATCTGTCACTCTCTGTGAAGAATACTGACCGGCAGAAACTGTTGCAGCATGTGATGAGGATTGAGGCACTATAGGTTTCATCTGTCGTAAATGCGACATAGATTGCTTTTCAATTTGGGGCCTTACCTCCTCATTCTTTGTGCCTTCTTGCTTGCTACCCATCTCCATTTCTGATTGGTGAATAGTTTAATCATTATCCCCCAAAAGTTCCACAGAAAAGGTAAAAGTACTAAATGAACTAGTAGATCAAGAAACCCAAACGATAACAATGTAATTAAGTCAATTTTATCTTGAACCATTTCTAGATTATGTACACAGCCATTCAAGAACAGTGAAAGGAGTTAAACGAAAGCAGATTGGATGCAACTCCTTGGCATGACACGGCGGTTCACTGCTCTACTTAACCCATTATATATACTTATATGCTATTTTAAGGCATTGCAGTAGATTTACCAGAAGAAGCAACTGATGATGACGATTGAAGTGGTGGTATAGGTGGTGATGAATGTCCACCCACAGGAATGGATTCTGATTCCAGTGGATGCCCTTCTTTTTCAACTTCACAGTCCTGTTTGCTCTCCATCTCAACGTCTACAAAAGATAGAGTTAGCTAGTTACAAAACTTAAGGATATTAATAAATAGAATTTGTCCACTGCCAGATTAACACCAAACCCAGGTATAAGTTTCTTATTTGTCATTTCAGCAGCTGCTAGCCACTTAGCTATCTACATGCATTTGTATATGTTTGAAGCATCAGGTGATTAAGCCAAATTGCTAACTCAAAGGGTAAGGTCAAAGGGCAGAAATGGTCAAAGGTTAACTTCCCAAGGAACCAAAATTCGAATTTTAATAATGCTTATCTGAACTTTGAAAGAGGCACTAGCCTTTAAGTTATGAACCCTAACACACTTATCTTTAAAAAATGTTTAATTAATGAGAAATTTTCATGTTTTATGCTTATAAATTTTGGCTATACCAAAACATACCTTAAATGTCAAACCTCCAATAGCAATAATTTTTGCCACATATTAACCCCTAATTTGTCTTAATAGACAATAATTGACAATTGAAATGAAACTAGACCCATATAGAGCAGAATGGATATGGCAGATGCGTATAGCCAACCCCACTAGTTGGGATTGAGGCATAGTGTTGTTTGTATTGTCCCTTGATTATTTTAATATCTTGAATATAGTTCATCACTCGTCTTTTTACGTGTTCCTATGAAATTAATTTCTTCTCAGTTCGGCCCACCTTATTTCCGTGACATCCCCGAAGACACTGGGGCATGCCATAACTCTTACCATACTGATCAACAACATGAACTTACACTGAAGGTATGTTCCATAACGAGGCACGATTGATATTTGAACTAATTCATAAGTTACAAGCTTGCATGTACATATGGCAGGTAATTGAGTACCCTAGCACATACCAATTGAAATTGTAAACATGGACACTTAGAATCTTAGTAAAGAAGGGAGAACTCACCGGCAAGTAGAGTTTGTTGTGTCCCTGATGGTGATGTAGATGTTTGTAGAGACTGTGGTTGAGGGATAAACTTACATCCTGGTGGTGGACCATTATCTTTGTCGTCGACGACTTCTTTCTTCTCCATTTCTATATCTGAAGTCAGAAGGCTAATTCTATGAACCAAATAAATAAAGAGGACGCATTCATCCCCAAATTCATCATAATCTTACTGGACAACCAGATGAAGCCAACATTTAAGCACATGAGAGCATCCATAATGCAGAAGATACTAATGCTATCACAAGCCTTGCATATAATTACTTTCAATTGATCAAATTAGGGCCTGTATGGATTGGATTATTTTAAGTGCCTTTAAGCCAAAACAGCTTTTAAGCACTTAGAAATCTTAACTTATGGTTTTTGACTTATAAGCCATAAGCCAATCCAAACAGGCTCTATATTGTTTGGCAAGAATACGCTAGTGAATTCGTCTTTTTTCACATGCTCCTATGTAATTAATATCTCCTCAGTTTGTCCCACCTTACTTCACTCACATCCCACCTGCAGTTTCAATCAACACAAAGACACTGCGGCATGCCATCCCTCTTACCATACTGATCAACAAAAATGAACTAATTCTGAAGGTCTGTCGCATAGAGGACGACTTATTGGTATTATGGATTAATTTGAAAAACACAAGCTTAGATGTACATATGGAAAGTAATTGAGACAAGAGTATTTTAGCACATACCAATTGAAATTGTAAACATGGACACTTCAAATCTGAGTTAAGGGAAGGACTCACCGGCAAGAAGAGTTTGTTGTGTCCCTGATGGTGGTGCAGATGTTTGTAGTGGCTGCAGTTGAGGGGTCAATTGCCATCCTGGTGGTGGACCATTATCTTCATCTTCAGCGACTTCTTCTTTTTTCTCCATTTCTGTATCTGAGAGTCAGAAGGCTAATTCTTATGAACCAAATAAATAAAGAAGACTCATTCATCTCCAAATTCCTCATAATCTTACTTGAAAACTAGAGGAAGCAAACATCTAAGCTCATTCACATGAGAGCTTCCATAATGCATAAGATACTATTGCGGATCATAAGCCAGCATTTTAGTAATTTCAACTGATTAAATTAACTGTTTGGCAAACACCCAAGGGTGTGTCCTAGTGGTCAATGAAGTGGGTGAGAACCATGAGGTTTCAGGTTCAAAGACAAAAAAACACTAGGTAATTTCTTCCCATCTGTTCTAGCCTTGGTGGGCAGAGTTACCTGGTACCTGTTGCTGGTGGGAGGTGGCAGGTACCCGTGGAATTAGTCGAGGTGCGGGCAAGCTGGTCCGGACACCATGGTTATTTAAAAAAAAAAAAGAACTGTTTGGCAAGAATAAGTTAGTGATTTGCAAACCTTTAAGAGACATTACCATAAGATTTTTTGAAAAAAGAACATTACTGTAAGCTTAAACTAATCTTCTTTTATTGATGGAGTGACTCCTACAACAAATCAAAAATGTAGTCCTGTGTTAAAGCACTTGAAAACAAATAAGCGAGGAAAAGCAGCATTGGTATATACTTAAGTAACATCATAACAAATGTGACAACCAACAAGCACATAAGTGCAAAAGAAGCTACATGAAATGGAAGCCAGTACAACTGAGGTTGCCAAGTAATGATCCCATGTGATTATCTCTTTAAAAGATGCAACAAAAAAGAAAACATTAAAATTGAAATAAGGTGCCACCATCGGTCTTTATGTTGAAACATGGTTCATGTTCATTGCCTTCCAAAGATTACATCTATGCATAATTTGAAGAGGTTTCAAGAACCAATCTAGCAGAGACCTGATGTATTTGGTCATTATATACACTTATTACGCAAAGAAGGCCGACCACCATCTTTTACAGATTTCTTTATCAAGAATGTAGTAGAGGCATTAATACGGTGGAGCTGACAGTTCTATTTACAAAGCTTTTCTATTGTTTTTGCTACTCCATTTCAAAAACTTTTGCAGGCTTAGAAGACATATATTCTCACTCTGTATTGGATGCAATAGGAAGATGTAACCTGGAAAAGCAGGCAAAGAAAGATGGGCATTTTGTTTGTGTGCAAGAGGAAAAAGAGAGGGAAAGACAGCAAGAGTGGGGGCAGGGAAGAAAGTAATTCTACAATAAAGTTAATGACTTACCACAAATAGCTGTTGCTGTTGCTGGCGGTGAAGATGGCAAAATTTTCTGTGGGATTACAGTGTCCCACCCAGGTGGGGGCCCATCTTCATTGTCTGATTCATGTTCTTTTCTCCCCATCTCTACATCAGTAGTCTGTTCACAAGTTACCTTTGTGTATCTGAAGCATCAACTAGTTTTTGCATTTCCCTAAGCAAAATACTTCTGTATTAACTGTTTCCTCTTTTTTCCCCAGGTTTCAATGTTTTAATGAGAGTTATATATACCGCTAAAGCCTCTAAAGTTCTAAGAGTTCCAACCCTTGAGAGCAAGAAGTTCCACGATAGCTGACGAGAGCTAGGTTCTAGTGAAGAGCAGCATACAGCACTTCAATGTTCAAAAAAGGACAAGCAATCTATACATTATTGTGATCATGTAAAGTATAACTTCTTGTAGATTAGTCATTCTGCATACCTAATTGTGCAGATAATTTGCAAAATGTCTCAAACTCTTGTGTAAATACGAGTCTCTTCAAATTTAATTTCCATGCATGCAACAAACGACCACAAGAGGTTCCATCATAGAGTAAAGATATAATTGTTCCATTGAAGAAGAAAAAACGTTGACGTGTATTTCTCAAGCACAAATTAGAAATGATTTGACTGAAAATCATATACCTTCGAGACACCTAAGTTTAGAGCTTCAAGCTGTCAATGACATTTCCCTTTGTTTCCGGAAGAGTTTAAGAAGTACTTTTTCTTTTCAAATTTGCTTTTGAGATCATTATATGTTAATGCATGAACAAGCGAAATCTCAACCACTAAAGTGCATGTCAGAAGTTGCAGTGATCCGCCTGATGAATTATACAGAGTCTCTTCAAATTAATAAAAACCCCAATTTCCTCGAAATTATACATATCCTGTCTAGACAATGCAAACTCTGCTTATGTGAGCTTGTGCCTAATTTCCTCAAAATTATACATATCATGTCTAGACATGGACCTGCTATGTGAGCTTGCATACCCACATAAAATAGGAGAGTTGACAGCCTGGGAAAAAATAATCATATTATGATGAATCCTCTAAAATGATATAAACTGACTCCAAATAGTTGGGTATCCAGCATAGTTGTATGGATGATCGACATATAGAAAATGTTAACATTTTCTTTTCATTATCAATGGTATCAAGACTCAACATATCACTTTATCTTTGACAAATGAATGCACTTGTCTACATGCCTCACTCGTGCATAAGCATAATTGGTGCATTCTTCAAACTGAATTCTTGAGCACAAAACAGGTAATCCATCGAAGCCAATGAAGATCAAATTCAACTATATGCTTAGTCTTCAAAACAAATCAAAGACAAATTCCCACAAAATTAATCATATCACTTTTAGAAATCTTAATGTTCTTTTCATGATTGACAAGTATATGGCATCAAGACTCAACCTTTCACTAATTTCCCCATCTTTTGACAGATGAATGTACTTGTCTACATGCATCAATCATAAAAAAACTTAAAGCGGACACCTTTGAAACTGAATTTCATCATCACAATACAGGTAACTCAAGAAAACAATGGAAATATCGAAATTAAATTGATACCCATTTTTAGTATTTTTCCATTAATTTCACCTGGAGAAGTTGCTGATTGTGTTGCTGAGGAATTGACGGCCAACCTGGAGGTGGGCCTTCATCATCATCTTCCTTAGCTTCATCTATGACGACATTGGTGTGTTGCGATGGTACAGCTAAAGAGTCGAAACCAGGTGGCGGACCCTCATCATCTTCTTCTTCTTCTTCATCTACTTGGTGATTTTCGACGTTATTCAAGTTTTCTTCCATTCTTTTGCCCTCAGTAAATCAGAAAGCGAGTTGGGTTTAAGGGATTTGCCGCTAATATAGGTTTTTAATGGGGCGACACAAGTGTTGAAATAGTTCTATTTGGGGTAGGTTTATACTTCTGCGAGTGTGTTGAAATAAAAAGAATCTTGATTTAAATATATATGCTAAAAATAGCAACTTTTTTTAAATAAATTTGGCGATATGGAACTGTACGATGTCAGATTTATAAATCCATTCTAAAAATTGGGACTTTTTTAACTACTCGTTTATGTGCTCGAGGCTTCAAAATATTTTACCATCCAATATAAATCGTAGTAATTATTTCCCACATTCTTTTTTCATTCTTTGATTAGTTATCATGGATGATATCCCCGTTTTATCAATGATTTTAACTTATCTGTAAATGTGAACTCCTGTGCAGTAGTGAAAACATGTCTGGACTCTAATTACAGGATTGTGAGGATTAAAAAGGGTCCTGAAGCAAAATAGTTACACTCATTTCTCATTGTGAAAGCTGAAAAGCTTCAACACATTGAATTTGATGCAAGACAAACGAAAAAAAAGTGAGGGAAGTTTTCGAACAGAAAAGGTTCAGATATAAATTGTTCTATTTTACAAGCGAGGATTTACTCCCAAACTGTATCCTGGAGATTCACTGCAGTACAGAGGTTCATAAGGGAGTGTTGTTCTCATTAGATATAGATGACACATATGCTAACTACAAACATTCCAAAACCATAAGAAGCAGATCCTCCTCATATTGTGGATGCAAAACTGACTCCTCCAAGTGAAAGTAGGGTCTTAAAACTATAAATTAGGGGCAATTTTTTTTCTCAGTATGGACAAATTAATCAAGCTCCTTTCTTCTTTTGATCTTTGGCTTGCTTGACATCCTTTGTAAGCATTCGTGGAGCTATAGCCATAGCCATTAGCTCCTGGAAAAGCAATTTGCATGCATAGGGAATGTGAACCTGCACCAACAAGAGGCAATCTTGAGTTTTAAGACCACAGAGAAGAGGATCCACCCAGTGCACATGTCATTCGTATTCAGGGTGCAAAAGTAGGGGGCGGAGAGAAAATGTTTTACCTGGACAATATCAGTCTTGTTCTTGCAACCTCTGCATTCAAAAGAATTCTTCTTGAGGTTTGCAATGGCAATCAGACCACACCGCTCACAAACATGAACTCTATATGCATCACTTTGATCAAATAACCGCTCTTTGAGAAAATGAGCGGCACCGTGAGCAATCATACAATCTCGCTCCATCTCTCCAAAACGAAGACCACCATCACGTGACCGACCTTCTGCAGGCTGCCTTGTGAGGATTTGCACAGGGCCTCTGCCTCTAGAATGAATCTTGTCATCAACCATGTGCTTCAGCCGCTGGTAGTACGTGGGACCAAGGAATATCATTGCACTAAGACGCCGTCCAGTATGACCATTGTACATGGTCTCAAAACCACGCATCTGGTAACCACATTTATGCAGAGCTTTGCTTATGTTATCCACAGTAACATCTGTAAAGGGAGTGGCATCACCTTCTTTTCCCATGTGTGCGGCAACCTTCCCCATAATACATTCAATCAGCTGACCAATAGTCATTCGAGAAGGAATAGCATGAGGATTCACGATAATATCAGGAGTTATGCCTTCCACGGTCCATGGCATATCTTCTTGTGTATATGTCATGCCAACTGTTCCCTTCTGACCGTGTCTGCTGCTAAACTTGTCCCCAATTTGAGGAATACGGACTGATCTGACCCTCACTTTAACAAACCTGAGCCCGTCGGCATTTGTTGTTAATAGAACCTGATCTACCATTCCAGTTTCACTATGGCGGAGACTGGTACTGTGATCTTTCCTCGTGTAGCGAGAGGCTTGCCCTTGAGCATCATCTTGAGAAATGGGAGTCGTCTTCCCAATGATTACATCCTCACCAGAAACTCTAGTTCCTGGAGGGGCAAGACCATCATCATCCAACTTATCATAAGAACCATGCCGCATACCCATAGTAGTAGCTCTATCAGGACGTCCGAAGTCCTCCTTGACCAATGTCCCCATCTTCTTTTCCTCATCCCTGTATGAGCGGAAAAATAGTGATCGGAAAAATCCACGATCAATCGATGACTGATTCATAATGACCGAATCCTCTTGATTGTATCCAGAATAGCAGGAAATGGCAACAATTGCATTGATGCCCGCAGGTAGTTGCCTGAAATGCAAGTGTTCCATGGCTCGTGTTGTGACAAGAGGCTTCTGAGGATAATAAAGCACATAGGCCAATGTGTCCTGCAAGAAGAAAAAATTATCACTTTGACAGAGACCAAAAACAAAAACCTCCCAAAAAAATTAAGGATAAATAAGTAGAGCTACCTACCATCCGAAATTGGTAGTTGGTGACGTAAATTCCCATGGCTTGCTTACCCATAGCTGACTGATAAGTATTACGGGGAGACTGATAAAACAACAAATAAGCACAGATGATTAGAAGATTAGAAGAACAGAAACAACTTGACAAGAGAAATCACAACCAAAACATAACTCACCTGATTATGATCAGGAAACGGAATAATTGATGCACAAACACCCAATATTAGTGATGGGTGAATTTCACAGTGAGTATAGGTATCAGAATAAGCATCCCCGGGATTAAGGCGTGCTTGCACAAGATCCTAGAAACATTAACATATATCATTTCAGCACTTCGGCATAAATCAGAAACTGTTACAATAAGAAGACTTCTGTCAACTACTCACATTTATTGTCATGCTAATCATCGTTGTTTCTTCCTCTTCAGTGTCAATATACTCAATATACCCCTTAGCCACCAGATCATGCCAGCCACCCTCTTCAGGTGATTCCTGAAAAAGAGTACTCAATATGTAACTGAAGCAGAGAGAAGTTAAAACTTCCAAGAAACCATGAGTTTGATCAAAGCAACAAAGATAGCAACGAAGGGGGAAAGGGAGCCATTAGCACACCCGTTGTTGCAATGTTTGAATATCCTTCTTCTTGATCAGCAGCCTTTGCTTTTCCACAATAAACAATGGACGACTGCACCTTCCATAGTCGGTATAAATTCGAAGTTCCTTCAAACGGATATCACGAACCACCCCGACCTCGGTATTGACGTCAACCTGCATAAAACAGAAACAAAGGGATTTATGCAAAATAACCAAAGAAAATGTAGAAGCTCCCGTTTCAAGTGATAATATTTCCAAGACCAAAAGTGTTTTACAAGGGTGCTTAGGGGATGAGACCAGAGACTCGGGGGAAGAAATCAGACAATGTCAGTTTGTAAGACAGAATAAAGGCGCAGTAATATGTTTCAAAAATCTCTAAAACATCGAATACATACTTCCAACTCAACGTCCATATGTTTACGATGGTTGGATGAGAGCATTGCTATAATGTAAAATAAATCAAGATACGTAGAACAGACATCATATGGCTGTTTTTCCAGATTACTATGTAATAATATGGTTTTTATCATCCTCCGCTATATGCTTCTTACTGTAAAAGTGATGTCATCCACTCAAGATTAGTCTAGATTGTTTCTTACCCTTCTCCTAAGTCGCCTCAATGTTCTCACCAACATGTCAGGATCACGATGAATTCCCACCCAGGTACCATTGACAAAGATCTTTGTGGCCTGTGGAATAACGGCAGGAGAAATTTCCTACATTTACAGGAAAATCAATGGTGAGCCAAGGAAGACCATATCATAATCACTCTTAATATAGTAAAAAAATACAGCATAATTAAGCTGAACCACAAACATCCCAACACACTGAGATCTTGCTCACCTCAAAGTTCTCAGTACCCCACTCTTCCAGAAACTCCAAAATTGGATATGCCGCAGAACCAACTGTTATATAAACCATTAAAGCTAGATTCTTCACCAGCCCACATGCCTAATTAGATCACAATGATAATCAGTCTCCGAAGAATCTTATTTCTATTTGCATTATACAGGTTTTTATTTGGGGGGTGGGAGAAGGGAAGAGGGGCTGATCTAGCCACATCCTGGCATAACAGAAGCTCCATTGGAGAGCAATCACTTACTTGACCCTCTGGTGTTTCTGCAGGACACATCATTCCCCATTGTGAATTATGCAATTGCCTTGGTTTGGCCAGTTTCCCTGGTAAACAAACACAAAAAACCTAAATAACAAGGGGAAAAAATAAAAAAGGAAACAGAACCAGTAATAACTAACTACAAATATAATTAAAAGGAATAAGATTCCATGTTTCATGAATATCGAGGGGTGGTAAGGTGGCCTTGAGTTCTCTGTTTACCAACCCCCAACTCCACACTTATTCTTTCCAGATAAACCCAACACTGGTCCCAAGTTTCATACACCCATATTGTAATTTTTCCGGTTGTTTTGTTGTGTTCTTTGAATGATCAAGTGTGGATGTGATTTAACCAAACACCAACTAGTGTGAGCTTAGGGCACAAATGATTGATTAAGTGGGAAGCGAACTACATCAAAATACTGTCAAAAGGTAGAACAACCTATATCATAAGCAAAACAGTGGTATAGAAGAAAAATCGATCACCTTCTCGTCCTATAGGGGAATTCAACCTTCGCAAGTGAGACAAAGTAGAGGCATAAGTCAGACGATTCAACACCTGAGACATATCAACAAATGAAATTATTTATTTATCCAAGGAGAAGATCGATCAAATACTGTTGTCAACCGACTAAATAGCAAGCTGACCTGTGAAACACCAGCTCTTGTACCCGCTGCATTAGCTTGCCCCCAGTTTCCAGTAGCAAGAGAGTATTTCAGCCCACTCGTTATAGTTTTAGCTTTGATTGCAAATTGAAGATTTACATCTTTTCCATTGTCAACGCACTGAAGGACCCACAAACAATAAGAATAGTCCACACAAACAAAATATTCAGCCAATGACGCCGTAAAGAAAAGGTCTGTGCATTTACCTTCTGCACATAGCCTCTAACATCCCTTGTCAACTTTCTAAAGAGCTGCATTGAAAGACGGAACCCAAGAGAAAGATATAAGAAACGATGTGCATAACGGTGTAAACATGACAAATAAGAACAAATCTACCATTCGAAACAGGCCGCCAAGCAAAGGACCAGCAAGATCCAGTCTCTTATTTCCATAATGATCCCTATCATCCTCAGCCCTTCGGCCAAGTGCACATAACAGAAGCCGGTGGATGATATACCTGAAATGAGCAGGTACAAGATCCTGAGAAACAAGTCCACTACTAACAAAAATAGGGATTGGGGGTAACACATCATTTCTTTAAAAACACAGTAACGCAGTAAAGGACGTTCACCCAAAATAATAAGCTTTCTTTGTTTCACAATACTCTCCAACCCCAACATGAGGAAGCATTTCTTTCTGAAGAATCTCTTTGGCATACCTGCAAAATGTTGATTGACAGCATTTATTCACATTCTTCAAAAAGTCATAAGAACAGCTAGATGTATAGGCAACTTCAGTACACATACTTTATCCTCTTTTCCTTTGTAACACCAACTGTAGCCCCTCTCTTTCCGATGTAATCAAGAGCAACCTAACAAAATCACATAATTAAGGAATGAACTCATAGAAGAGAATAGCAGCGAACAGCAATACAATGAAAGAAAAGAATCGAGATAGCCCTTCGTCAAATAAGCTCTCTATTTTAGCAACATCATCAAAGAAAAGAAAGAGCTTGGGCAGGTCAATTAAAAGAACCACAAGCACCAATAGAAGTACCTGCTGGTTTTGTATCACAAAAGCTTCTTCCAATGACGGACGTAACAACTCCATCATTTGAGTATCATTAAAATCATAACAAATATGTTCCAATATATCCTTATCAGCCACAAAACCTAGAGCTCGAAATACAATGATAATAGGAATCTCTGTCCGGATATATGGAAGCGTCGCTCGAATGTATTGGCCCGAGGAACCCTGTAGTATAAAAAACAATGGAGGACAATTACAAAAATAAGTTTCATGAATTGAAAAGAACAATTAAAGAGGAAAGAAAATCCTTGTCTCAGGCATTGCTCAGTACCCCTTTCGCACTGGTCCTTGAGAGCATCCGCACAAACATGGTACTGGGCGGGCGGTTTTGAGATTCTGCCATTGACCTGACTTCCGCAACGAAGGCATACTTGTTAGGTTGTCTCTTCTTAAACACATATACATGGTTGGTGCTCATCTTCTCCTGAGCAATTAGGACCTTCTCACTGCCGTTTATGATGAAGTATCCGCCTTGATCTAACGGACATTCTCCAAGCTCCGTTAGATCTTTCTCTGAATTTTGATATAACGTACAGTAGCTCGAACGGAGCATGATAGGAACCTGTAAGTGAAGATGGAACAAGTTTGATCATCAATATCAATTTCAAAAACCTGTGGTCATATCAAATATGTATCCAAAGCTACAGTATATTCACCTTCCCAATAAAGACTTTTGTGAAGTCCTGAGTTTCAGTAACTTCTTCACCATCATGCCCTTTCTTGATGACTCTCTTGGTAACATCCACGTACAATGGTGCAGAATATGTAAGATTCCTCAACCTTGCAGCCTTTGGAAACAAGGTAGCAGTCTCACCATCTGACTCTGTCATCATTGGCTTACTCAAATAAATCTGACCAAAATTAATTTTGTAGATAGTCTGCACAAAAACAATTACGAATAAAGTCAAACTGTAGTCTTTGTATAAAACCTTTGGCATAAGAGATAGAACTGTACTATGCATGGTTTGGACAGACTTATTTGTTTACTAGCAGAGGATATATTGCATTTAGGAAATCCCTACAAAGTGTATGGAGAAGCCTCAAAGCTATATGCTTCCCTAAGAATTATCATTCACAGATCACAAGTTTCACCACCATTGTTTGCAATAAGCTAGTACAGGCTACACCTTATCTCAACCAGGAAAACATTCACTCAGTATCAAAAAGTCAGAGTTAATGAACCACATCCGACTCAAGTACAATAAGCTTCACTAGATAATGTTTAATGATTTTTTTGTAGAATAGCATCTATCCTACTTGAAATGGATTATTACCCCAAAAACGTAACATATCAGATATCTCGGACAAATTGCCACATCAAATTTTTGCTACTCATCCAACATTCCAATGGATTTCCAGAAACAAAGAACAAATATATATATAATGATTTACATGACTTATCCTGGCAAAATACAACACTAGCCACACTTCCTTTTTAAAAAAAAATGATGAAGTATACTAACTACACATTTTATGCTTCTTTTTTTTTTTTGATAACCGTGGTATCCGGACCAGCTTGCGCGCACCTCGACTAATTCCACGGGATACCTGTCACCTCCCACCAGCAACACATACTAGGTAACTCTGTCCACCAAGGTTAAAACAAATGGGAAAAAATCACCTAGTGTTTTCTTGTCTCTACTGAGGTTTGAACCTGAAACCTCATGGTTCTCACCCACTTCATTGACCACTAGGTCACACCCTTGGGTGCCTACACATGTTATGCTTTAAAGACCCAAAGCCCAGTATACAACCCAATACCTTCAAGAAGTTATAAGCTACTCGCAGAACCTTCCACTGACTCCCTAAAATCAAGCACGCGGCATATAGGAAAGCAGCTAATTCCCATTAAGCAATTAAAATTTGGATGCTTAAAGCTCCTGAACATGGTTCATTCTCCAGGAATAGTGACAACCATAAAGCTCCTGAACATGGTCCTTGCAGGGATGGAGTTATAACCATAGAACTTGCAGTATTTAGCTACGCTTCAATTTCTAACGATACTGAAATTGAACAAGCTTTTCAGTAACATTTTCCTTTAAGCCGTAAGTTCTCAGTATAACCTCACTTCTCGCACACACAAATGGAGGAAAGAAAACGACCACCCAATTCCAATATGTGCAACAGTTCTGAACTGCATCAAACTAGCACATAACTCAACTTGAAACTCAAACAGCTATTAGACTCCTCACCTCCACTTTGCCAATCAGTGCACGTGCTAATTCTGAAACTACCTCATAGGGGACCAAGTAGAGAGTTCTAGTATAACCAAAAAAACTGCGCTTGATTAACTCGGTAAGATAATCCTACCTATCATTAATGTGTTCCAAGCCCCCCAAGTCTCAACATGACATGATATAAAAAATCCAAATGCAAGTAACAGCATAAATGCTCCAACTTGTATATGGTTAAACTGCACTTTGCTAGCTTTGTTAGAAAAAATGCAATAAGTTCATACCTCAAAATTCAGCTGCAACTAACCTCACCAACATAAATTACGGAGTTCAGATTTAGTACCACAATCAACCTTGATAGAGACTTTAAACTTACTGCAAAATAAGTGATGTCCTAAATCTAACTTGTTAAACAAACCCAAAAACCCTAGCACCTTATTGAGCTGAACCTACACTCTCAAAACCCAATAAAATAGCAGTAGTTAGAACAGCTTGCAAAATCCAATGAAATAGCAGTGGTTTTAGAACAGCTTGCAAAATCCAACCATGTTCTTCTAATTCATTGACCCAACTGTTTTTCATGTTCTTTCATAGATTGGTTAGTCCTCCACATAGCATATCTTTTTCCAATTTTGATCAGTTAGTACAGAGATACTTCCTCCAAGAAAACCCTAAAAAAAAACTAATGCCTGATTGGTCTGAACCAACGAACAATTCCAGCAAACATAAATCACCAATCCAAAATAAAATAACACAGACTCCACTCCTCATAGACTACTTCCACTCCATTTAATCTAAAGCCCTTCACTCAGTTTGTTCAAAATTGTTCAAAAGCAAATTTGTGAAGTCAAATTCAGAAAGAAACTCCAAGTTCCAACAGACCTCAGCAAAGTCAGATTGGTGGCCAGGGTTATGCTGGGACTCAGGGCGGATCTCTATATCAGCAGATTCATCAACAATTTCCTGCATAGTGTTCTGAATAAACTCATCAAACGAATCGAGTTGCTGACGAACAAGACCCTTCTCTTCAAAATAAGCACTAATCACAGCCCAAGCATCTTCTTGGGTTATCTCCTCTTCATCATCAACATTGTATTGCGGTTCATATTCTTCATCCATATCCATTTTGATTCAACAATTCTTTCTTTCCTTCCTTTTTGTGAAAGTTTGAATCTTTTTCTTTCTTCTTTCTTTTTCTTTTTGACAGTTCAAATGGATTCAAGAGCCCAAGAATATTGGAAACCCAGATCTTGTTTGTTTAGATTTAGTAAGACAGTGCTGTTCAGACTTCAGAGACTGATTTTCTCGCCGAGTCCAGAGGGACAAAGGGAGAAGAAGAGGGAAAAGAGAAGCAAGAGAATGAGGAATGAGCGGAAGCAATGGTTTTTATATTTACTTTTAGTCCTTGGAGGAGAAATAGGTCAAACCGTCATAAAGGAGGCGTTTTCTTTTTTCTTTTTTCTTGTTTTTATTTTCTGTAAAAACCAAAATCTGATAGATCTTGTTTTTATTTTCTGTAAAACCAAAATCTGATAGAATCTTATATTATATAAATGAGGTTGTTCATGTTATATGGCAGTTGTTTTTAATCACATTTTATTTATTTTTTATGATTTTTTGAATAACTTTTTATTTTAAAATTATACATAATTGGATATTTACGTAATACTTTAATTTTTTAGTTAATTTTAAGAGGCATAGAATTTAAAAAGTTAAATTAATATATATATATATATATCAAAACTTTTTAGTCTTCTTTAATTATAAAATGACATAATATCTCCTATTATTTGAGATATAAAAAATAGCTCTTTAATTATAAAATGACATAATATCTCTTATTAATATTTTTTCTTTATTTAATTTATTTACGCGAAAGAAAGATTTAAAAATCGCTTCTGGACAGATAAGATTTAAACGGATCAAAGCCAAAGGTAAGCCCCTCATCGTATCACCTATTACATATATGTTATATGTGCATTCATCGTCATAATGTAGAAAATTGGTTATACTGCTTGAGAACGATCACTACATTTTTTTAATATTGTATTTACGTTATTATAATTAAATATTTTATTTTATTTTATTTATTTATAATTGTGTTAATTTTACTTGTAGTAGCATATGATTTAAAAATTTTGAATATCTTCTTAGAGCACAACTTGATAGTGGATCTACTTGCAAAAGAAGACACTAGAAGAAATTTTTTTGAAGCATTATAAAGAATTACTTTTGCTAGAAATTTTTACTTTTGGCTAATTGTAATATTAACTTAGCTATATATATTTACAACACTACTTATTTGGTCCTCTATGATCCTACTTTATTATGAAGCATAATTTATATAATTATCTTATTTTAATCAAAAGAATTATGATCGTGGATTTTCATTTTAATTATTCTAAAGAAAATTAAAAGATGAAATAATTCATTTTATGTTGTCATCAGAATATTTTTGTATGTGTAATAATTTATTTTTGTCTTGTTCTTTTCGTTTGAAGTGTATTTATAATTTTTTTAAATTTCTTTATTACTTATATGTAATGATGTAGATTATTTATTATAGGAGTGACTTAACAACATAATTAAGAAAATCTATATCTATATTATATAATTAAAGATATTTAAAGTAGTAACATGGCACATCTCTTATGAAGCCAAGCATTTATCTTTTGTTCTTTCTTATTTGACTTTCTACTCATTTTCGTTATTTATTTATTTATTTTTACAAATAAAATTAATGCATAATGATTAATGTATTTAATACCTAATAAAATTATACATTCAAATTATTTATAACTCATATCTCTTCATCTTCCTTATAACTTTTACTCTTAAATATTATTTATAACTCTTATGTGTTTTATTTTGATAATTTTTAAAAATATTTATTTAATATGTTAAAAGAGTATTAGTAAATAAATGTAAAAATAGAGAGATAATAAAGAAGTTCAAAAGCTTTTTCTTAAAAAAATCTATATTGATGTTTCAAAAATATGACCCCATACTCCATTTATTTCACCACTCATGCACTTTAAAAAAAAATTATTCTATTATGTACGTATGAATGATGTGTACTTAAAAAGAAACAAATTATATGTATTGTGACATATTAAAAAAAAAACATGAAAGAATATATCATGTCCGGAATGAAGACAAAGATCTACATTATCTGCTTCATCACCCAAATAAACGTTATATACTATTTTATTAAAATTATCCTATCAATCAGAAATTGTAATATATAAATGTGCGTTTATATATATATAATTTTGCATCACAAGAAATAGCTAAAAATTTCACTAGTTATTTATAATCGTGAAAAACAAATAAAGTACGAATAATTAGCGACAAAAAGTTTAAAACTAAAAAAAAAATACACAAAGTCTTAATTATTGAGTAGGGTAAAATTTTAAAATTACTATTAATGACACTAATTTTAAAATCTCAAAATTTATTATTATAATGTGCCCCATATCTCCCCTCTACCCCTATTAACCTCCTCCTCGCTCTACGCCACCCCACACCCTCCTCTCCCCCTCCCCCCCTCCCCCGCCTCATCCTCCCCTCTCCCCTTTCCCGCCTCTGTTTGTATTATTACTCTCACTTTCCTTCACACCACCACCTCCTCCTCCGTCATTATCGCTACCCGCCCTTCTCTATCATTACCAATTCTTACCAACTCCTCCTCCGCTTCATTGTCGTCGCTATCACCGATTAGAATTTTAATTTTTTAATAATATATTATAATTATTAATATAATTCCTACAAAAGCTTTCAAGAATTAAAATAATGCAAGAATCAAATAACATATTCAACAAGCCAGCATATTTTTCAAAGAATTGCTACATTATTTTCAAGAAATGCTACATTATTTTCATTGCCGTGATATTTTTTCAAAGAATCGCTGAAACAACCGCCGCTAGCCGTTTTTGCAAACAATTTTCAATGGCTTGAAAATATATATTTTTAGTTCGCGACTGTGAGCAAAAAACTCGTAGAAACACGAGAAAAATGAGAATAAGAATAACACAAAAAAGATGAACACAATGATGGTGGTGGGAGGAAACGCGTAGCGACTGCAACAACAACAACATAGACTGGAGGAGGAGGAGGAAGAAGAAGAATAAGAGAGAAATTTGGAGAGAGAAGAGAGAGAAACTTATACGAAAAGATAAAACGAAGAGGAAATTAAAATTTTGAAATTGAAAATTTAGGAGGGAATTTTTTTTAAATTATCAAAATTCTAATTTACACCTAAAAGTTTTTAATCACTCTAGTTATATCTATTTTTAGTTAATGACAAAGCTTAACCAAGTCAATATCACCATTTTTAATTTCAAGACTTCTTTGTTACATTTCACTCAATTTTCTCAAGAAACAAGAATACCAATTTCGCAACTAATTGGTAAGAAAATCTACTTTGTAAATCTTATATGAATATATTGAAAACAGAAGAAACGCTTTGAAGATAATTGATACTTTTTATATTTTTATACGCTTATCCTTTACCGTTCTTCGTTTTAAAACACTTATCATATTTTGTATTTATATTATTTTTTAATATTTTTCTTAAAAATCATTAATTAAGATCATTTAAATTATTTTATCTTATTATTTATATTTTAAAAATATGAAATGATGATTTATTAATAACAGTATCTTTACTGAAATAGAAATAAATGAATTTTCATGAAATAACTTGGGTTTGGGGGAGGGGGTAGTAGGATAAAATCCCTTGATAGTAGGTCATTTAACTTTAAATTTGAATTATTGAATTAGTATATTTCGGAAAGTACCTAAAGGACTAATTAAAAATAAGGTTCAACACAAAATAAAAAGAAAAAATTACATTGTATATCTAAGATAATAATATAACTAAATTTAGCCCATCTTTTAACTTCTTACTTAATTTTGCCCATCTATATAACTAAATTTACTTTTTATCTCTTAGCCCAACAATATCCTGCTTTTTTTTTCCCTTTCGCTTCTTCATTGTTCTTTTTCCTGCTTTTTTTTTGCTTCTTCTTTCATAATTTTTGTATCTAATGTATTTGATGTGATTATGAATTTTATATTTTGATACTTAAAAATTTATTGAGAGTGATACTCATATTTATCATTACAAATATAGACATTAATCGTTAGGTAAATTAAATTGAAAAATTTAAAACTCCATCGTTGGAGTTCTTAAAAGCTAAAATTTCACAAATAGGTTCTAAATTTGTTGAAAATTTAAACAAATTAACACAGTATCTATTGCTGCCATTTTGAAGTTGGGCTGCTTAAAATCTAATGAGAACTAAGGTTCTTTAATTTCTTGGTCCTTTTATTTTGTTGATTTGAAATAGTATTGCATAAAAAGTATAAACTAGTTATTCATAATGGATTAATCGATAATATATCAATTTGTATGAGTTTGTATAATTTGTATAATTATGTAATGCGTATAAATACTTTATACACTATTATAAATTTTTTGTACATTTTTATAAGTTAATATATTGTCTATAGTGAATGTATAATGTTGTATAATATTATATAACAATATATATCGAGTTTTTAAAATACTTGTAAAATAAAATAAAAAAGTTTGTATAATATTGTATGCCGATATATATTATTGTATACTAAATTTATTTTGGGCTATGAAAATTGTAAAGTAAGTTTGATAATTGCAGAGTTTCTGTAATTTTCCCAAATGAAAATATAAGCAATACCAAAATTTAGTTCTTGTCTCGAATAAAAGAATGTTCTTTATTTAAAATTAATAAATATTCACCGATACTAACTAGCCATTCGATGTGGAAATGGTTCCGATAATTTTTTCACATGGTATGAATTCTTTAATTATAGTTTCACCGTTACTTAAAAGCTAATAAATATTCACGTGTATTAACGATCATCCGATGTGGATCTGATAATTTTTTTCACGTGGTATGAATTTTGTAAATTTCACTGCTACTTAAAAATTAATGAATATTCACTAAATAAGGAACAATTTCTGACAATTTTTCCACATGGTATGAATTTTCAGAATTATCATTATTTCATTTTATGTAAAATTAACAAATATTCACTGGTACTAACGAATTATCCGACATGAAAATGATTCTGACAAATTTTTCACTTGATATGAATTTTGTAACTCGTCATAGTTTCACTATTACCTAAAAATTAATAAATATTCACCAAGATAACGATTATCCTGTGGAAAGCAATTTCCGATAATATTTTTCACTTGGTATGAATTCTCAGAATCGTCATAGTTTCACCGTTACTCAACACCATTAAATATTCACTGCACAATAAGCCATCCGATATGAAATGCTTCTAAATAATTTTTTTTATGCGTATGAATTCTTTGTAATTGTCACCATTAGAATAAATCAAGCAAGTTGAAATCAATAAAGTCAATAATTGACCATCATATCATCCGAACTAAAGAAACGAAAATACCAAAACAAGAAAATCAAACTCACAAAGCTAATAGCATAAATTCAATTGGCATGCTGAATGAATATTGTTAGAAACTCAATTATTTATTTGTTTTTGGTCATTTGGATCAAATCTAACACTTATACTATTTAATTGGAAGTAATTTTACCTCTTTACTATTTAAATTAGAATAATTATACTTTCGATGATATTTCAAAGGAGATTTGAAGATCATATTGTTGGAATTAGTTTTTAAATGATTTTAATGATGATTTAACAAAATATGCTTTTGACACATAAAAGCAAAAGAAAAGGATACTACCAAAGAAATCACTATTGATTGGAAAGGAATATTCCAATAAGGAAAGAAAGAATCACTGTAGACAAGCAAATGAATATCAGCGATAAGGAAAGAAAATATTTGGTGATATTATGTAAAATGTATAAGATCTTCTAATAAGGCAAGGACTATTATTAAAGATTCCTTTTCCTAATAGAAGAAAAAGACAGTGAGTATTCCTAAAACTATAAAAGAAGACATCATCAAGATCAATTATTCACTCACAAATACTCTTCAAAAAATTCATAAACACAAGAATCGATTTGACATCTGCTGAAAAAGAGTTAGACCCCGTGCTGTAGAGCGCTCCCAAGTTTTGTTCTCAGGTCCGTCTTTGAGTCAACTTGTTGTGAAGCGTGCTGAACTTGCAAGAGTCCGTTTCAATTACTGTAATTTGCTAGGTGCTCTTCAAACCAGCCGTAGCTTTACACCTAAGCAAGCAAATTTTTGTAAGGGCTTAGGGGTAGGTCATTGGATTATTGGGGTTACAATCCAAATTTGGCTTGGTGTTTTAGTGGAGTTAAGTTGAACTTACTAGGGAGTAGGTCATGATTTTTACACTCATTCGAGTCCGGATGGTTTTCCACATAAAAATCATCGTCTCACCTTTTACTTTCGCACTTCTCATATTTCGTCAATTAGGTTAATACTCAAAGAAACAAGGTTTAAGTCTCGTTCGCCATAAAAGAAAATTTAAGTAAAGTTTTAATTTGATAAAAAAATCGTTAGACCCGATTTACCCCTCTTAGGTCTAATTTAGGAGTCAGCAACAACACATATCATATTATTGAGTTTTCTCGCCATAATGCATAGAATAGTATAATTTTATCCCTTAATAGCGTAGGGTCATCCGCGTGAATCTAAATATTGAATTGCATACTGGGCATGATGGGTTAAACTAAAAAAGGCTCAAACGCAAAACTAAAATAAAAACAATAATACTGAAATGCTAGTTCCTATTTGAATAAAAAAAGATTTTATTGTTACCTAAAATTAATAAATACTCATCAAGAAATGTTTAAACCGTCATCCAACGTAAGAGTACCAGCTTCCACAATTGTTTCCACGTGGTATGAATTTTTTAATTGTCATCATTAGAATCAATGAAGAAAATGATCGAGCTATCATATCATCCAAAACATGAAATATCAAAAAAGATCAAATTCACAGCTAATAACATTGATTTAATTGTCACGCGCATAAATATTGTCAGAAATTCAATTTATCTTATTTATTCATTTGGATCAAACCTAACACTTATACAATATAATTTGAAGCATTTTACCTATCTACTCTTTGAATTGAAGTAATTATATTTTCGTTGATATTTACAAAAGTTGAAAATCATATCACATTATCGAATTTTATAGTTATTGAATTTTAAAACAAACAAAAAGCAGTTTATGAAAAAAAATTATTTTTATTTCAAAAAGTAATGCTAGATACGCAAGTTTATTACTTCAAATCTAAAAATATTATGTACGAATCAAATTTTCAAAAGTTAGACAATAAGTCAAATTAGGTTTCAAAATAATATAATCAAGTAATAAATAATCTTAATATTATAAGCGGCGAAGAAATTTGAAAAATTATATTTTTACAAATAAATATCAATTTATAATGACATAAATGACCGTGATGATTGTTAGCCGAGAGGAGTATTTTTGAATTTTTATTTAATATAATTTTATATGTGTAATATAAATTATATAATAAAATATTATTATGTTTTATAATTTACAATTTTCAATATTTAACACTTTTTAAATTATTAAATATAACATTTATATCTATATTATATTAAATGTGTGAAGATCCTTAGAAATATTAATTGAACTTTTTTGTCCTTCACTGCTATTATCATAGATAAAATCGTCACTTATTATTTTTTTTTTAAATTATTATTTTTAATTTTATTTCAAAAATTTCATAAAGTTAAAAGAAATTCCATACAAAATAAAATTTTCATACCAAAAAATTTCCATAAAGTTTCCATGCCTACTATTTTTTTTACTTCTTTTTTTTTTTTTTTTATTGAAAATTTTGATAAAGTTAAAAATTCCATACAAAAATTTCCACAAAGTTTCTACCAGCTTCCATGCCTTCTATTTTTTCCAAAAAGTTTCCATGCCTTCTTATTTTTACTATTTTTTCATAAAGTTTGCATTATTTCCACGTCTATTATTAAAATATTCACGCCAATTATAAATTCTTCTTTATTATATTAGGTTTCCTATTTACAAAGCGATAACTCAATTTGTGGTGTAAATCTAAAAATAATTAAAAGAATCCCTAAATTTCCATTTTTAATAGTTACGATTTTTTTCCTTTTTAATGTAGTGTTCCGCTCCTATAAAAGAATTTATTAATCGCATAATTTAATTGCCAACTCTTCTACATCAACACCTTCGATCTTGGCTTCCAACTTTACATGTTTTTATACTTGTCTTAAAAAATTCTTTTTGTCATGTGTTTTGATTTTTTTCATGTTCGTATTTATTTGAAACAAATAATAAGAATTGTTATGCCAGCTCAATTGTTTATACTCAAAATAATTTAACTTAGATTATCACATTTAATTGAGTCCAATATTGATATTATGTTATTTAAATTTCATGCTATTTTTAACGACATTCTTCATCTACTTATACATAAGGTTTTGGCTATTCGTAGAGTAACCTCAAATTTCTCATAAAATATTTTTTAATAAAGTCACACATTATTATAATTATAACGCTTGTGCATAATTTATTTTAGATAATCTTGCAATGGACTTGAAAAGGATTTCGCGAACGAAATTCGCGCCAATTAACAATTTAAGCGATATACGCATTCTCAATAATAATGTTTTACACTGAGTTGGCTAAGAAAAAGATATAAAAGGGAACAAGTGAGCAGATCAACGACTATAACATTAGTTGATTAAGGCGATACTTCTTTTTCGTATTATATCCTATATTTATATTTTATATTTAACATATATGTTTGAGTTCTTATTTATTCTTATTATATATATGTGTGTGTGTGTGTGTGTGTGTGTGTGTGTTTCAACCATTAAAGTTAATTTATTTACGCAGCACAAAAGTTCATGCTACAATATAATTATTGAAAAGTGAAAAAATATTTAAATGAGACAGATTTACATCATAAACTAGACGCATATAATTCAATTTATTAATTTTCTAATGTTAAAACAATGTAGTTGAAAGTCAATTCAATAACAACACTATAGCCTTCGTAACGAATAATGACTTTTCTATCGTTACTTTTTCAAATGTTTTTGTTTCGCTTTGAAGATGCAATACAATTTTCGATAGAACAATCTTTGCAATTTAGATTTCAACAAATTAACATTCAATATATGCATAGTACTTTACTTTTATTCACTTAAAATATTCTTGTAGATAGATATAATTTAATATTTTTGTGAGTTCTAAGATTCATAGGAGAAAATAAAATAAAAAGAAATGATACTTATGATTGAAAAGTAAGTTAAATTTTATTTTAGTGTTTTTTTTCATAAATGTTGAGAAGTATTACCCATGTAAGTATACAGAATTATTAATTAAAGAGTTTTCCATTTTTAATTCAAAAGTTGGGAAAAAACATTTTCAATTTAAAAAAAGAACTAATTTCGCTCCATTATGCAATTATGCACTTCATTCTTTGCTTAATATAATTTTTTTATGAAATATTATTTTAATTGTTGTTTGATAGATTGAAATTGAATTGATAATTGAGGTTTTTTTATTTATTTTATTGTTTTCAAAATATAAATATGATACTTTTTAATCTTATATGTCTAATTATAAAATTTAAGCGTGATTGAAAAACAACTTTATGACTCAATCATTAGAAATAGAGGATTAGTTGCTACAAAAGTTAATTACTGAAAAACCTATTATAATATTTGGTGATATTAGGAGTACAATATACCAAGGTCACGATATTTAATATTCTTTTTGAAATAAATTTTATATCTTTTAATTGCACTATTTTTTTTGTATGTAAGAAAATTTTGAAATATCTTTTACGTCTATCGCGCAAACGTGGATAAATCCCACTTTTGAAAAAAAAAAATGATCGCTCTCTCCAAAAATGATAAATATATGTTCTAAATATTTGAACTAGAAATTATAATATAATATAATTACAATAATTTAATAATTATATAATATGCAGGTATGGTAGCAAGAAAACACAACACAAAGATATAACTCTTATGCCAAGTTTAACAAAGGGCTAAAGAAGTGAAAATTGGAAATATCATATATCACACCTAGTCATTTACTATTTTCTTTAAATAATTATAATTAGTTATTTATTATTTTCTTTTAAATTAAATGATAACACAAATGTGGAAGTTTAAATTATGCTATAACTAAATGTTTAAAGTACAAAGTTTAATAGCAACCATCACTCACTTTTCTATCCTTTTTAAAAATAGAGTTTTGTCTCCACTAATTTTTATGAAATTTTCTTAATTAGGCGATCAATTACAAAATAAATAAATAAATATGTTTATATGATATCAATTGTTTAGTACCAAAATAAATCGTAATAACTCGATAATATAATTTTAAATGTACTAATTGTTAAATAAATAACTTATACTATATGTTGTATTCTCTTTACAACTTTCTATTATAATGCGTCTTCACGATCTCATTATTTATATTAAATGTTAATTTGATAATAATATAGTAATACAAATTTTCTTATATATATATGTATGTATGTATGTATATGTATATGTATATGTATATGTATACATTTAAGTGCTCATGTAATTAAAGTGAATCCATCAAACGTTATTTCTATGATTTTTTGTTCAATGAAGCAAAATGTTATAGCAAAATTGAAAAAGAATTACCTGACAGATCAAACTCTTAAACATAATCATTTATTAACTTAAATTTATAATTTTCTCTCTAAAATTTTATATTGTTATACAAACATATCTTTTTAGATATTATTTGTGCTATTTTAAATTTTTTATTGTAATATTTTAAAATAAAATAGGAAATTGGTTTTTTGTTTTTTTTAATTTCTCTTTTAAAAAGAACTATTTTCCTTTTTCTTCTTCTTCTTCTCTTCCTCCTTCTTCTTTTTTCTTCCTTTTTCTTTATTTTTTCAATTTACTAAATTTTTCTTCGTAAATTCAATTTTGAATCCCATGATGATGATTTTTTTAAAGAACTATTTCCTCCTCCTCCTCCCGCTCCTTTATTTTTTCAATTTACTAATTTTTTTTTGTAAATTAAAATATTGAATTCCACCATTAATATTTTTCTTAAAAAGTTTATCCACCCCCAGCCCCACCCCCACCCCCACCCCTCTTATTTCTTCCTTCTCCCTTTTTATTTTTTTCAATTTATCAAATTTTTCTTTATAAAATTAAAATTTCGAATATAACTATTGATGAATTTTTGAAACTTCAAAATTGAAACTTGATTTTAAAAAATTAAAATAATTTCATATTGGGTGTGGTTTCAAAACTTTGAGAACATCTTAGTGCTTTATATCTCAAATTTAGGATGACTTGGTGTAGATTTGAGGTGTGGCTTTGAATAAAATTTCATATTCAATTCCCGAATTCCGCCATCGACGATACTTGAAGCTTCAAAGTTGAAATTTGGGTTTGAGAAATTAAATAATTTCAAATAGGTGTGGTTCCAAAAATTAAAAAATACCTTAGGGAGCTTATATCTCAAATTTAGAATAACTTAATGTATATTTAATTTGATTTTGAATAAAATTATATGAATTTAAGTTTATATTGTCGTGGTAGAATTAAATTTGTACGAAAGTTGTATATAATGTTTGTTGTAGATGTATTAAATTTTTAAAAATGTAATACTGATTTTGTTTATAAATTTTATATTATTATAAAACATTTTATACCGAATTTGAGAGAATTTTAAGCCTTGAATGAGATATACATATTTTATGTGATTTTATACGCTTTTATATATGTAATTTTGAGCTTGCATATATATATTTTATATCTTTTTTATACACAAAAATTTGGCCGAATTTTTTTTATATAAAAGAACTGATGTTATATTTTCTAAATTGAAAATTTTGATATATTTTATATTATTGAATACTATTTATGTATATATATGAAATTTGCCAAAAAACAAACTTAAAACTTTTTCGAAGTAGAAGAGCAACAGGGAAGATGGGCTTGATGGGCCTTTCCAGTTTGCTTTTGTTTCCACTTGGGCTTTTGTGTATATCAGATTGGGCAAGGGTCCACGTTCAATCTAAGGGTCATTTGCATGAAGTTTTTGCACCGATTGCTTCGTTATGGGATGATTTTTTTTTTAAAAATATTTAAAAAGGGTCATTTTTCAACAATATAAAAAATATAAAAAAATTTTTTTAAATTTGTAATTTTTTAAAATAAAAATTTGCAAGGTATAAGTTACCCTAAAAGACATAAGTTCATACTATCAACTTCGCCCAAGATATAAAGCTCAATGCATGTAAGCTCAATTCCATAAATTTAATTTACGCTTGGGTAGATATAATTTTACGTTATCGTTTCGCTTCATAAGGCAGAATTTCTACGCCATTTAGACACAATTTCACCTACGAATCCGCCCTTCAATAACACGACTTTATACCTACCAGACATAATTCATGTTATGCCTTATGAACTTTTGCCTTATAAAATTATGCCCTTAAGACATAATTTGGGCAAATACTTATGACTTGCAATTTTATTTTTTTGTGCCTTATGAACTTATGCCTTATGAAATTATACTTTTAAGGCATAATTTCGGCAAAAACTTACGCTACATTTTTTTTTCTCGCGTGCCTTGCGAACTCATGTCTTATGAAATTTGCGTCTTTAAGACATAATTCGGGCAAAAACTTATGCCTTGTGAATTTTTTTTTGTGCCTTATGAAATTTTGCCTTATGAACTCATGTCTTATGAAATTATGCCTTTAACGCATAATTTTGGCAAAAATTTATGCCTTGTGATTTTTTTTCATATGCCTTATGAAATGTTGCCTTTAAAGCATAATTCGACAAAACTCGATGCCTTTAAAATTTTTCTTTCTATTAAGGATATTTTTGACCATTTTTTGTCACTTAAGTGCCGAAGGGCAAAATTTAAACTAAAATTTAAGAGGCAACAATTAAAAACTATCCCAAAATAACGACATTTATGCGAATGACCCCATTTGCATTTTCTTTGCTCCTATTTTGCTGATATTCTTTTAATTTTTGTCCTTCAAGATAAACAACTTTTTTGCGCATCATGTTTATATTTTCTTATCATAATATCTCATAAATTATATCCGACGTTCTTAAAGAACTTATGCCCCACTAGATATAAATTATGATTGCTAAGCTAAAAAATTAAAAAATACACCATTTGAGGATCAAAAACTAAAAATCAATTTATTTGAAGGACAACTATGCAACTAAATCTCTTTTCGGTTAAATTTCATATGTACTAAGAAGAGTTTAAGAGGTAATGACTTCGGAAATATAGACCTAATATCAATTGCAATAATAAAAAATACACAATATCGTTATATCAAATAATTTTTCCTAATATATATGAGATTTTTGGATAATAATAAGATCACTTTTGCCAAATTTTAATGAAGGATATGACTCACTAATTTTGCAAAGTTTAGAAATATATTTAAGAACTTAATGGTTTACTAAGAACTTAATTAACTTATTGTTGGTCAATTCTCTGAGATATTACGGCCGGACGTCATGAAGCGGCTATGGCCATTTCCTATAATTATGGGCACCCCAATTCTTGTAATGTTCACATTAAAAGTTTCAACTTAAGTTTTATATAAATATATATATATATATATATATATATATATATATATATATATATATATATATATAAAAAAATTAAAAAAATTAAAAAAATTAAAAAAATTAAAAAAATTAAAAAAATTTTTTTATATATATTATAATAAGTAAAAGTGATCCGATAGTTAATCTAACGGTTTAAGAAAATCTCAAAATTTTTTAAAAAAACAAAAAAAACATGTAATTTAATGTTAGTAACAAAAGGGGAGGCGCCGTACATATATATATTAGTTAACTAATTGGTAGTTCAACTGACTATTACAACCCCAAGTTGTAACCTTTTCTCTATGCATCAACACATAATAAAAATTCATATTAAACTTTGCTTTATAATTAAGATTTAAATAGTCACTTATATTTGGTAGATAGAGTCAATGATTTTCACAAGTGTGCCACTAGAGGCACAAATCTTCCATGAAATTGAAAGGGTTAATCCATTGGATCTTTGTTACTTCTGGCACTATAAATAAATGGCATGAGTTTTATTTGTACACTCATTAGGTAACCAAGAACATGACCCTTTGCCCCTAAAGAAGACAAGTTTACCACCCACTTATCTGCCTTCTCCTAACACACACACACACACACAAAAAAATCCCTCTTTATTATTCTACCTCTTGATTACTTTTAATCCCACCACCCAATTTATACCCTCACTTGCATTTCTTTTGATATTAAAAATTAGTGTTTGTTTTTTGTTAATTGATCTATTATCACTTCCCTATTCCTAATGACTTTGGCAAATAGAATCATCATATTTCTGCTTAGGCTTTTAGCCTTGGGTGCTAGTGTTGCAGCCATCATTATCATGGTCACTAGCCATGACTCTGCTCAAGTCTTGGGCATGACCTTTGAAGCCAAATTTGCCAACACTCCAACATTCAAGTAAGTTCATCATAATCTTCATTACTTTTAACATGAGTACTCTTTCTACGGAGCCAGAATTTTCACAAGAGAATTCAAAATATAAAAGTTAATAAGCACACGGGCTAAGTCAAGGCTGAATTTTTCAGTGAAGAGAGACAATAAGGACAATTGATCCAACCATGACTCATCAGTTCGACAGAACTCAGCATTTCAGGGTCAAACTCCATTTGTATACACAAAAGCAACCAATTCTTTCAACTTGAAAATTTATAACGTCTAAATTCTAAATCGGCTACTATTACATGACGCATAGACTAAAGTAAAGTTGTTCATGATGTTTCAGGTGTATACTTGGAGTGAATATACTAGCAAGTGGCTATTCCCTCATAGTACTCTTTTTCCCTACCAAGAACTTGCTGGGACGAATTCTGCTTATTACAGATATAGTAAGTACTATCTTTTCTTGATAATTTCCACTGAATTTTGTGACCTAAAACTGACTTCAACTTTTTTAAATATTGAGTAGATTATGACATTGCTTCTGGACTCAAGCATATCAGCATGTTTGGCAATATCTGGAAGTGGGGAAAAGGGGAACAGTCATGGTGGTTGGCTACCACTTGTGGGCAAGTTCCAAAGTTCTGTGACCGTGTTGCTGGATCTCTTATTGCTGGATTTGCAGCTTCTATACTCTATTTCCTTCTTCTTCTTTTCTTTCTACATATGTTCTGAATTTACACACTAAGTTTAGACTTCGACAATATCCTCCTCTTCCCATGGATATTATAATTTATTATCCTTCTCGCCTTTTATTTTCGTCATTTTTCTACTCATTTATGTGTTTACAGATGACTGCTATGAAATATTATAGTATGAAAAGAGGATTTCAAAGACATCTTTGTCGTGTTTTGTATGATTGTCTCCGTAATAATTAGTAGTGTAATCTTTTCCAGATGATAAAATCAAGAATCTAAGTTATTATAGTACAACAAAATTGTTGTAAGATACGAGTAGTTTATCTAATTCTCGTGTGTTATTGTTGCTTCATATACCAGCAATGATTAGGTACCGACTTAATTGACATATAAGAGTTACATTGATAATGGAACTCTTTTTACAATGAACCACCCTTCAAGAGATTCCTTTCCATATAAAAGTTCTGTACTAAAATATGACTTTTTGGCATTTGGATCAATATTCTATACAAAGTACTTTCAGATTATGGTAGGCCTAAAATCAACCACACTGTCTTTCCAGATCATGAAAAAGAGCTGGAGCTGCAAAGAGTTTCCAGTCATGATTTCTCCATTTCCATCATGTTATAGAAACCTATTTATTCATCTATTTTTGGTGAAAAACTTTATGTTTGCATGCATTATGGTATATAAAGATTAAAAAGAAAGTTGAAGAAATAGTCTCAGTTTCAATTTGACTTTACTTTTCTGAGAAATGATAGCTGAGAACATAAATATGCAACAAAACAACCAATATTTCATTCTGGAATAACTGATGAACTCTGCATTTCCAATCAACTTCATAGTTGTTAAGCCACAAGAACATGCTACAACTTTTTGGTATTTGTTGTTCTTAACCTATAATGCTATTCTAACTAAATTTTATTTGAGATTTCAATGATTCATAATTCTCCACATACTACACAGAAACTGTTTTAGTTTATGTGGTTCTATGGTGTTTCAATGGCAGAGTACTCGATTGTCTGTCCAGTCCTTGTACCCGGCGATTTTAATAGTGGTAGATGTGGTCAGTGTACATATGTGCTGTCATGTTCAGGGAGTGAAGCATGGCTTCTCCTTCTTTGTTGAATTTAAATACACATAATCCTCCATTATTTATATCCACTGAACGAAACCTGAATCAGTACAAAAATTAGACCTGTCAAGAATAGGTGGCTGAAGAACACAATCCTTTATATGTTATAGTTGTGAAGTATATGAATAGATAAAAGAATACATATTCAAAGTGATGAAAGAAATGTCATATTCAAAGTGATGAAAGAAATTTTTTTAAACTTTCATGGTGATGAAAGCAAGTTTACTATAGCTAGCAATGTTTGACATCCTTACATTTGCCTTAATCAGCTGTCATATCTAAAGGGTTATTTTATTTTTTATGTGCCTGAAATATCTTAGGTTTAACTTTAATTCTAATAGAAGATTTGGGATAAAGCATGCTTTTAAATATTATGACATACCGTTCTGGTCCTAGTCCAAGAGCTGTGCAGATCAATGCACGTAAAATAGATTTGTGTGTCACAACCAAAAAGTGCTCTCCCTGATGAACAATGAACTATATCAGTATATTTTGTTGCAAAAAAATTCAATTTAACAGTATGAAAACTTACTGGTGTCAATACTAAAATTTCTTTCCATGTTTACAGTTTTTCCCTCACAGTTTCTCAAGAGGGTATACACCATCTACACAAAAATTAGATGGATCTTCTCTCCAAGTTGTATACTCCTTGGATATACGCGCTGGCATCCTCTGCCTCCAAACACTAAACATCATTTAGAAAACTACTAATGCTGTTGAGTAATCTAAATGGTTGCAAAAGATAAAATTGATTATGTCTTCCTGTTGTTACAATATTGAGGTTATAGCGACTCAAAAGAGGTAATAGTAAAATCACATTATTTCAAAAGTGAAAGAAGCAGACCATTTTTCATGCCTTCGGCAAAAATATAGATACTTTCAGTGAATCAAGAAACCAGAGGCTCTTCCTTTCCTTGCCATATGATTTCAGCGGTTGTCTGCAGAAGACAATGCTGTTATCACTTAATCACTGCATATTTAGTAAGCAAAAGATAATTACACAACATCATCTTCCAACCTTCGCGCGTGATATCGGACTAGAGAAACATTGGTCAAAGTGCATATCAGCCAAGGCCATCTTGCACCTTTCTGCTTGTATCACTCCTTCAGAAAGTATAGATAAGTTTGAGCTTCCCTACATGTACAACCAACTTGGTTAGTAGCTTTAGACCATTCCAAGTCACAAATAAAAAGAGTAAGGTATAAGATATGAGTTCCTTCCTACAATAATCAGGATTAACTCTATAAGTCATGCAAGGACCCGATCCACTGGGCGAGAAAGAATGAAAATAAATTGTTAGGCAAGTGGATGGAGCCAAGTCCTAATAAATGGTATTAAAGCTGGGAGAAACCAGCCGGAACTATGGGAGTCGAGTCCCATCTGGAGTTAAGTACTACAGCGTATAGGCAATAGGAGTCGATCAAAGTGTGGGAGCCAATCCCATGCAATACTATGTGAAGCAGGTTTAGGAATCTTGGATCAGGCCTGAGGGGATATGTCAAGGCCTCAAGGGGGAGAATGCTATACCCTGTCCCACATCAGATCAGTAAACTTACTTGAATTATAAGCCTTAACGTGCTCCACTATTAACACTTTGGTTCTAATTTAGATTAAGGAGGGAAGTGCCACTTTGGTGAGTGAAGACAAAATTCAATAATTGTTTTTCACAAAATTCAATAAATTGTTCCGCCACTGATTGGATTGAGATCGTTACAGAGGCTAAAAGTGAAAGTAAACAGGGTCTTAAAGCATTAATTAAGTGCCAATTTTTCAATCAGGATGCCACTGAACAAGTTTGAAACAAAATATCATATTATAGATTATATTGTTTTTGATATACCGAAAAGAGAAGGTTATTTATGACATTAATAAGATGTTGAACTGACAACAGGATCAAAGATGAACTATTGGTAGGAAACCGCAGTTTGCTCAAACGCAGTTTTAAGTTTGTCAGCCTGGAATAGGAAGGACATTGTAAAGTAACACACCTTATCATCTATCACGGAAGTTATGTTAGAGCTAGGGGCAGAGAATCAGATAATTCTGTTCCAGAGCCTCCAGGCTTTATACATAACATCATGGCCTTGCGTCAGAAAGTTTTTTGCATTTCTTGGCTGCCCTAAATTGAGTTTCCTATTCTTATTTAACGTGATTACATAGATGAAAATTGAACTCATGTGATGTTTAGTTTTAAGGATGAAACATGAAGATTGAGTGCATTAGATTGTTCAACCACATTGGCTGGCAAATGAACACAGATGCCCTTGTCAGTAATTCACTGATCTTCAATAACAAGTTCCGGACCTTGGCATGGCTAAATTTCCTTGCAAGGACTTAATAACTTAAATTAGAGATTCTAGCGTTCACAGTTGGAAATTAGCATTCTTTTCTGTACTTGCATTATACATGTTTATAGAAGAACTTGAGAGCACAGGAAAGAGCACGGACAAGGAATTAAAAACTCTCTTGTAACAAAAGAATGTGGAGGAACATAAAATTAGAAGATGAAACAAAACCTGAACTCACTTTCTTCATTCAAGAGCTGAGACCATGCCGTACAAGAGTAACTTTCTTTGGTGAAGCTAACACTTTTTTGGTTAGAGAAGTTGTGGCTCTTTCAAAATCAAATGCTCCACCAGTCAAAGGAGTATCACTCCTAAGTCTTTCATAGTTTATCCATGTTAAAAGTTAATTGAGCTAGCAATAGGGATCAATGTGTGCTAATGTCATGAACAAGTACTATACCATGTACACGATGAAGAGCATAGCAGGAAGTTGGAGATTTTAACAAGAAAAAACAAGCAATCAAGGATCTGGCTCCTCTCTATCGAACATGCCCTATTTAAATTTCAAAGGTCCACATTAAATTAAGTAAATAAGAATTCTAATCAGCAAACACAGCTTACCATCATTCTGTGACACCCAAATAAAGGCAGTCTCCAGCTTTGATAAGAAAATCAAGTCTCTCAATATTTTGACACCCATTAACTGGGAATGGTTCTTTTTCGGGTGCCAGAATAATGGTAAACTATACCATCTAATGTTTTACAGTCTTAATCATCTGGTATCAAAACCCACTAACCCGACTGTTCCAGAGTAGAGACAGGTTGGTTAAGTAAAGTGCTATCTACCATAAGATTGCTCATTCCTGCGCTAATCCGAGTCCTCTCGGTTAGCCTGCGAGGCTTCCCAACCATCCACTACTCCCCTTGGTGATGTAAAACCTTCCATCTTAACTATTGTCTAGAATGCTTGAATAGTTAATATAATCTAGACCTCTGAAATTTATATAGGACATCTGTGACACATCCAAGTAAGACAGGAAAAAGGAAATGGAGAGAATATCCAGTGGAGAGGAACCGAATCCATCCATCCGTTGCATTATCAGCCCCAATGAAGTTCCTTAACTAGAACTTAAATTTTTGCCAATTCATGTTTCTAACATGGATCAACTAATTATTCTTCTAGATAAATAATCAGTAAAAATATAAAAAGATACAAGCTAATCCAACATAATAACATACTATACCCGTAATTTATTTTAACTGATAGTCTAAAATTAGCAGAGATAATCATGAGCAAGATGCAGACTCATACAACACATTCCCTTGCTATCATTCTATCAAGAACAAATTTTTTCAGATGATTCATGTTTCCTAGTACACAATAACAAACCCGGTTCAGTAGAATTTCAAACATTACCTGTTGTAACTGGTAACCGGGGACTTGAAGTTGAGCAACGAACAGCATAGTTAATGCCAGAGGTAGCAGGAAATTTAGGGTATGGGAATTACTGGAAATGGAAGGAAAGAGAAATAATAAGGGGTAGTAAGAATAGCCTCCCCAGAAATCATCTTCTTAATTTTCAGAACAAGTTGGCTTTGTTATTATCAAGATTGTTCCTGTGCAGCCCTGCTTCTTTATGGCCTTCTGCGCAAGAAAAGAAACACCAAATAAGTGACACTGACTGTTGTAGTTTGTGGTGGTAATTCAATTGGCTTTGCTACGATATGTGAAATGGAATTTGTGGATATACTCATTCAGGGTGAAATAGAAGATTCTTCCCAAATATAATGTCATTTTATATTTTAAAATGGTATTACATATAAATATTTGATATTGTTAAAGTTAATTATTACGTTGAGTGCATTCTCACATATAGTTTATTTAGTATTTATAATGCATCAGATATTATTTATTTTATATTTATAATATATTTAAACTCAATTTAGTGCATGGTAAATTCTTAACGTATTATTTTTCTTTAAAAATTATATAAAATAATAATATAAGATATTTAATTACAACATATATCAATAGTCTTCTTTATTTATTAAACTATCGATTATTTACAAATCACAAATTTTATATTTAAATATAATACATGATTTTTTAATAAATGTTATTAAATCCAAATTAGTTGTTAAACTTCCTATTTTATAGCACACTTATATCATACTTATTAAAAATATATTTTCTCTTTCTTCAATATTATCCAGCTTCCTTAATAATCTAATCTTCTTCTTCTTCTCCTAACTCCTTCTTCCCTAAAACTCCTTAATACTCTAAATCTCTACTAATTTGTAAGCTTTCTTAATACTCTAAATCTCTACCAACTCTTAAACACTTATGTTATAACATTAAAAATTATCATATTATAGACTAAATATATAATAATGAAATTTTGGAAGCATAGATTCGACCATAAACATAATTCATAAATTAGTTGGAAAAAGTAATATATATATATATATATAATTTTTTTATCTTTTTTGATTTTTTTAATATTTTTAATTTATTAAAATTTTATACAAACATATTTTTTCACAAATTGATTTATATTCTTTAGATAAGAAAAAAAAAAAGATGCAAATATATACAAATTGACAACCTAAATCTCTATGAAATTTGAACACTTTCTGCTCAAGCCGACGAAATTTTATTTTTTAAAAAAGAATAACATGAAAAATAACATCATAGTCTCATAAGAGAATACCATATTATATACAAACATGTTTTAGTGAATGCATTTTGTATAAAATATGATATATCTAATTAGTTCAAGTGTTTTTTTTTTGTTTGAAAATTGTATAGAAACTTGTATATCTTCAATTCTATGAAGTTTTTTACATATTGGGGTATGTAAGAAATTTATACTTATTTTAGTATGGACCGGATATAAAATATGGTAAAAATTGATAGTTATTTAATTTTTAATATAATAGGTTATATACGAAATGATTTAGTGTATCAAATGTGTATAAAAGGAAAAGAAAAAAATGTGTATAAAAAATTACTAAAGAAATTTATGGACAGAAAGGCAAAGATCTAGGAAAAATTTATTGAATGAATATCAAGAATATTTGAAATTATTTGAGAAAAAAAAGATTATAGTGTTTAGATACTAATGTGGTGTAAATTAGATATATAATTATTTTATAATTAAAAGACCACAAATCAAGAAAGACATATAGATAATTGGGCTAGACTACCTAATTTATGGGATAGTAATTTTACCATTTTTTTTAGTTTTACCTAATGGTATATGTATTAAATATTTCTTTGTTATTTTTGAAAACTAGAAAATATTGGTCTATTTTGTAATTATTACTTTAATATGTATAGTTATGTTATTTCCCCGTTATCAGGATTACTTATTTGAATTTTTAAGGGTCGTTTTGGTAGGACGTATTAGAAAATAAGAGAGTAATACATAAATTCTCCCTAAACTCGCATCTATTTTTAAGACACTTTGGGTATCTTTGTAGGGGTCCTATTACACTTACAATTATGATTTTGAATGCATGCATTAGCATGGTTAAAAATACAATGACCCCTCAAAACTTTTTTTATATCCATTCTATTTTTATTTGAGGGTATCTTATAAAATAAATATTTTTTTTAAAAAATATGCAATGAGATATTTTTAATGTATCAAATCAAACAACGCATAGTTAAAATAATCTCAACATAACTAATGCAAATATAATACACAAGATTATTAATGCACGCATTACTAATATACAATATTCAACATTATTCTTATATGTCCTCGAATTCCCTTAACGTATTAGAACTCTCTTTTGAGAAATTGGAGATATTTATTTTATTCAAAAAATTGATCGACGAAGAATTCTTTGAATAACCAAAGTTAATTATAGGGAAGAAGAAGAATATAATGAACACTTAATAATAGCAGTTGTTGACATCTAATTTTGATCTTCATTTGGTTCTATATAGATTGCTATTGATTTATTATTTTAAATACTTTCAAAGTTAATTTTCTTTTTAAAAATAAATATTTATGTTGTGCATTTTATTATTATTTTAACATTTTTTTAAATTCAAGCAATCATAATTACAAATATGTTTATTTAGTAATTTGTTATCATACTTTACATATAATTACACATTAATGATTTTAAGTCTAAGCATGTGTGTATATATATAAAAAAAATATTGCTTTACATATAATAATAATATTATTTAATCAAACAATATTTCTTATTTCAAATCTCTAATTTTTTACATAATTTTTACCACTTATTTATAATAAATTTTAAATAATAATATATTATTATTATTATTAACTATATTATTAAATTGTTTACTCCACAAGATTTTATGTAAACATGACATTTTATTAATTAAATAGCGTACTCAAAATCTATTTCTTCTCAAATTTATTAAAAACTAGCCACTTTTTACACCCTGCAAATTCCTATATACATAAAACCCGCCTTATTCGTTGTTTATAAGAAAAGATTAAAAGCCACATGCTGTAGTAGCGCCCGGAAAGACGGGACAAACACAGCCTGCTGGCTGCATAGTAATGCGACTTATAAATCAGATTCCAGACGATTTATAGTGAAATTATATATATGCCTCCACTTCATTCTTTTCATAACATCTTTATAATTTACGTAAAACGCGAAAGAGAAAGAGGAGAACGCGGAGCAGATTTGATAATTTCCTTTTCGATTACGCCGTCAAACGCGTTCCAAATTCAAATTAACCTCGTGTACCGAGGTATTTAGCAATAGCAGCATTCCTACGATTTTGTTTCGTGAAATACTATTTACCTAATCGTCGAGCACTGGATTAAGCGTAAGTAGAATTGCTCAAACTAGTGTCTATGTGCTCCTCCTAGCCTAAAGTGAATACTTCTTCCTTCGACTTCGAAAATACAGTTTTCGACCGTCTTTCGATAAGCCTAAGTTTAGGCTACAATTATATTTGAAAGTGACGTCGTCCTTCGAATAACGTCGTATTTAGTGCTAATTTGATGTTTTTATGAATGCAAACTGGGAGAAACAGCGGAGTACCGACCGAGCCTCGTCCGACGCCTGATAACTCGAGGCTAAGGTAATGTGAAAGGTTCCTTCTAAGAAGTTAGCAAACTTTAGCTATACTTAATCATAGTAAACTCCGTATTTGAACTCGGGTTGAATATTGAGTATTTGAGTAAGTTTAGTAAAATCGTTTGCATTATCATATCGTATTCACCCGAAAGATAGAAAAGCACGCGCCAGCGGCGAGTTAGCATTCCAGATCTGCATACTTTATCAGATGATTTAAGAAGTACGTTATGTATCAAAAGAAACAGATGCCAGAATATGTTTTCAAGAAAGTAAAACCAGATAGACAGATAAGCTTTATTGGCCATGTAGACAATTTATTCGTACAGAGAGATCCCTGCCAAGCGCATTAGCCAACAGCTTAAAGAAAGATTTCGTAATCAGATATTCCGCAAAGAATCGCATGCATGTAAAGAGACCACAAGAACCTGATTTGTATAATCTTTTCCAGCTATACATGCTTGCTATTTATATGTGCGCTTGCTTGTCGGTGACTCGCTGTGCTGGTGGCCCTTTATTTGAGCTGCGCCCCCGCGCCCTGGACGTAATCGTGTCGCCCACTGAGTGTGGCTTTTCGCTACCCAAGGGAGCTGGCATGCCATTCCCGCCTGACGCAGACGTGGACGAAGCTTTCCCCATGCTAGCCTGACTATCATTATAAGCGCAACCGGCTTCAGATAAATTTGCTGAGTTTCATGGGCCCGGGGAACCGCACTTATCCTGTTATCAAAGGCTCTATTACTGTGCGTAGCTCCTGTCAGAGTAGCCCCGAGGGGGAAATGTAATTCTCCCATTCTGCTACCGTCTACGTAGGGTCCTCCCACTCCGGACACTGCTATTTATATCTGAGGTCGAGGCTCGAGCCTGAGACCCAGGGTTTGGCAGGGAGCTCCAAAGTGAGCAAGATGATGGAGTTGACTTATTTTTTATGTGTTTCAATCTCTGGATAGGTATATAGGATTGCTTGCTGCTTTGGTGCCATCCTACTGCATGGGGTTGGTATTGGCTCTTGCTTACATTTTGTATACTCATTTATATGTTATATACTAGCTACTAGACAAAGAAATGCCGCTTACGTGACGCTCCGCCTTATCGCATGCAAAAGCATGATTCGCTCTTATCGGGGCTCGCATTCGCTATCTCCGCCTTACGTATTTGCTAGATATGCTATCTATACTCGCTGCTTCGCTTTTATTTCAGCTTGCTTTTGCATACTCGCATCACGGCACCGACGCGCTGGGGCGCTCAGACATTTCGCCGCAGTACTAAGGACGAGAGGCGATCCCTCGTGGATTCCAAATACTATTTGAGTTACGCCTCCTGCCACGAGTCCGATCCTGCAGGCGTAGCCTTTTCCTTTATGTACGTGATGGGTAGGCTCTGGGGCTCCCGTCCCGTATCATTTGGCTTGCTTACTCATGTAGGCTTTCATAGACAGGCTTTATCCCTCAGGTCAGCTGAGTCATTGTGGCGAGGTCAAGTAGCTTGTATACAGTTTAGTATTTCTTCTTTACGTTGTCGTGAGGGGCCAGTAGTTGATAAAGAAGGGTGACCTTGCCTGGCCACGTAGCTTCATTATTTCCTTGTTTAAGTTTCGATGACTAGACACGTGTGGCCTTGCTCACCCGCATGTGTTCCCGATTCCTGAGCGTTGCTCGTCTGTTATTACAGTGCCAAGCAGGTTACACTGGAGGCCAAGCATACTCATATACCTCTCTTTGTCATGAACCCGAGATAGCCACTGCAAGACTGGGACAAAGCCTGGGCTCCACCAAGCAGATCTGTGCCCTCTTCTGTGCAAGACTGTGCTACCATACTCTGCAAGGATAACTTTTCACCTACTTCGATGTCAATTTTTAGTCAAAATTAAATCAAATGAACCAATTTTAAATCTCAATTCATGTCTAATTAAAAACTCCAATTCCGCAATCCATTTTGGGGACCTATAACCCGATCGAGATCCTAAATCAAAGTCATTCAAACCTCCGATCCAACAACTATCGATTTATTTCTCTTTAACTTATCCCAATCCCTAAACCCCAAAAACTTAATCTCATTCACTCCTCCCTCTTTAGTCGTACACCCACTCTTCCCTCCTCTCTCTCAAAAACCATCTCCGTCTCTAGTGTTCTGGCGAAATTTTACCACGAATACAATAAAATCACACCGATGCACACCTTTTCTCACCTCCCTTCACTCCTCTCTTCTCCCCTCGACCCCCACACCCTAATAGAACCTTCAACTTTAGAGAAAGTTTTCAAGCAAATTACGTGAAACTTACAAAAATGTTTATTATGATAATTCAAAAATTATTTTAAATATAACCATTTTTAAAAGGTGGCTGCAGAAATTAGATGTTCTTTTAATATTTATCATTTAGATTTATGTTAATTGAGTTAGAAATTTAAATAAAGTTAAAGGCTTTACCTTGACTTTTTCAATAATAATTTTCTTACTTGGTTATTTATATTTGATACAGGTCCTTTTAAGTAATAAATTTATAATTTTCATAATTTTAATAAATTATTTCTAAGCTCTCAAAAGTTCACCAACCTATCCTATAAATAGTGAAATGAGATGGGACCACCGGTGCATCCCGCTGTGTCTTAGCCTGCTAGGTCCCAGTCTCCCTCCATCCCATTTCATTTTGTCCCGTTCCGTCCCATCCCGCCAAAATAGTCCCGTCCCTCTTAGCAGTGTTAAATGACCTTACTCTTTAGTGTATATAACTTGCCAAATACAAAATATGCGGTGGTATTTTAAATAAACAAATTAATATCTTTACAAATTTTCAAAAGATAATTCATTTTAAATCAAATTTAACAGGTTTGGAAATCGCCTATTATGAATCGGAGACAACCAACTCTTTCATCAAATAATGTGGTATAGTGAATATAATTTTCTTTCTTAATTAAAACTATTGATTTTAAGCTTTGAATATAAATTTTCTTTTGATAGGGAATGCTTCCTCCAAATAGGTATACCCGTTGCAGATTCAAATTAATGCGCACAAATATCAAACACTAAATAAAAAATAAAAAAATAGACACTAGACTTTTTCTCTCTAAATAATCTTTATGATCTGTAGTATGCTAAGTGAATTTACGAAAACTTAATAATTTGTATCTAAATATATCTCCTCTCTCTTTCTGTATATATAAATGAATCGGACTTTGCACTCCAATATCATCGACCGTGTTTAAATGACAAATATTATACGCAAAATATATTAGTGTAATTTTTTGTTTTGAAAACGTATATGACAGATCCACCCCATTTTCGGTGGCCGTTACGTCGGAAAGAAACAAAAACACATTTCAGCCAGCCTACTTTCTTCTTTCCCATGTAACATGATCCTCCCACCCCCATTATTCTTTTTCTCTTTTTCTTTATTAATTTATATTTTTATTCCAATTGATTGTGTTATTATTATTTATTTTTACTATTATTATTTTGATCCATCTTCCTATTGTTTTCAAAATATATATCTTCGGGTTTTCAATTGAATTAATGGCCCGTTTGATCAAAATTTTAAATTAATTTATTTTAAGAAATCTTTATTAAAAAATATTTTTGGTGACAATAGTTTGTGTTTGACCAATAAAATTTAAAAAGCACTTTTGAGCAATAATTAATGATTGACCAAACTTTTAAAAAGTGCTTCTAAATGTATTTTTCATAAAAGTGATTTTCAAATAAGTGTAGAAACTACTTATTTTAGCTTCTTAAAAATAGTTTCTGCTACTCCCTAAAAACAGTTATTTTCTCTAAAAATATTTGTC
>JACEIK010005441.1:37342-62513 GCA_018107945.1 Datura stramonium | reverse complement strand
TAAGAGATAGATCTACATTTATACATAAAGTATTTTTTCTATTTATTTTATGAGAAATTAAAAAATCTTATTCTATCTCAAAAAAGCACTTTTATTCTTTTGTAGCTTCCTTTTTGTGTTTTCAGATTCTCAATCATTTGAGATGATGAGCTATAATTACGTGACGGAAAATACTACACTCCCACTAATTTCTTACCCACCATGTTTCCCATCATATAATTTAGTAAAAATTTGCTAAAACCTGCTTATGTCCTCCTAAGTTTCGTTTTTTTTGGTTAATTAACAATATTATTCAATCGAATATTTTCCAAAATTAGTATCAGTAGTAGTAGAAATTAATAACATTCGGACTTATCACATACTACTATGTTTGATAGGTACTGATGTTGTCTAGTAGGATCCCACATGGAAAGCAGCAGCAACTTTCAACTTAATGTGTCTCCCCCAGTCGCTGTTACTAGCGCGTGATCTACGTCACCACATTCCCTTGAGTGTAAGCTTTTCCAACCAAAATTTATAGCCCCAATTGTTTTTCAAAAAGTTGAGAGAAGTAAAATTTTTCGAAAAGATTTATAAACAATATTTTTACTGAAAATATAATTTAATCAAACATAAACTACTTTTCATTGAATATATTTTTTTAATAAATATTTTTTAAAAATTTAATCAAATACAATTTTTCGTAATACAAAATAAAAGAAGAAATAAAATTGACACATAAGGAGCAAACATGTCCATTTAAATAGTTCTGTTACAATAAACATCAAAGAAGGGAGGTTATGTCATATTAATAACTATGAGGAATGTATAAACTCAAAGGAGATCTGTGAAATTATTATTATTATTATTTTTTTAAAGTGAACTAACTTATGAATAGTAGAGAAAATAATATAAATACAAAAAAGAAGCTTTCTTTTTCTCATCTTGTGTCAGTCGTTTATACTGGCGCTTTTATTAAATTTAAATTCATATTAAAAAATATAATTCGATATTCAATAAAGTGTAGATTCAAATTTTTTTTATCAAAATGAAGCTCTATAATTAAGTGGTACCTTATGGAGTAATACTTGCAAACATTTGATGAATTTAAAAAATCAAAACTACACCGGAGTAAAACGACTATTCTGAAACTACCAAAATATAACAAACTGTCTTTGTTATTTTTTCATACATTCAAAATGGAAACTGGAATTTCCTTCGTGAAACATTGATTTCCTATAAACAATTTATACAGGATTCTTTTAGATTTTCAAATAGATTATGCCGTGAGTCATTTTTCTATGTTTTATTGGCAAATTAAAAAATTACTATTCAATTTAATGTTTATCTTATTTTAATATTTTGCCCTTATCCCCATAACGGACTAGTTTTGATATGCCTTTTCATGTTTGTCTTGTAGGTTTCTCCTGCAACTTTCAACTTAACGTACTACCGATAACTTCCCCAGCCGCTGTGTCAGCGCGTGATTTACGTTACTACATTTCCGTGCTGTAATCCCCACCCTCCGCATTCCTCTCATTAAAAGTCTCACCTTTTTAGTCCATTAAAGTTGCACAGTTGATTCCCTTTAACCCCCTACGNCCCCTACCCAAAGTTCGAATATACCCGTTGCTTTATTTTATTGTAGTATATGCACATACATGTGTGATGTGTCTGCTTGTTTGCAAGTGGTGCTTTTGTTGTTTGAAATTTTGGGAGAAAAGTGTTGCCCATTAGTGTAAAGCTGCGGTAAAAGCAAATGCGATGAATCTCCGGCAACGGCCACCGTTCACGCGCGGTCGTGGTTATGATAACGCGCCGCCGGTGCCGCAGCCACACCTTTTCGAGCCGTACAACATTATACCCATCAATAATTTGCTGGCTGACCACCCTTCTCTGAGGTACCCAGAAGTGCGTGCTGCTTCAGCTGCTCTACGCGCCGTCGGGGATCTCCGGCTGCCGCCGTTCATGCCATGGCGTGACACGATGGACCTCATGGACTGGCTTGGACTCTTCTTTGGGTTCCAAGATGATAACGTGAAGAATCAAAGGGAAAACTTGGTTCTCCATTTGGCTAACTCTCAAATGCGCCTTCAACCACAGCCTGCCGCCCCGGACCGCCTTGACAATGGTGTCCTCCGGCACTTCCGTCAGAAGCTATTGAAAAATTACTCATCTTGGTGTTCATATCTTGGGAAAAAGTCCCAAGTTCGCCTACCAAGACGCCAAAATCCAGAACTTTCTCGTCGTGAGCTCTTGTATGTATGTCTGTATTTATTGATTTGGGGTGAGGCTGCAAATCTTCGTTTTGCTCCTGAATGTTTATGTTATATATATCACCATATGGCCATGGAACTGAATTACATTCTTGATGGTCACATTGATGAGAATACTGGACACCCTTTTGTCCCTTCCACTTGTAAGCAATTTGGTTTCTTGGATAAAGTTGTCACTCCCATTTATCTGACAATTAAAGGTGAAGTTGAGAGGAGTAGAAATGGCACTGCCCCTCATTCAGCTTGGAGGAATTATGATGATATTAACGAGTACTTTTGGAGTAGGAAGTGTTTCCGGAGGCTGAAATGGCCACTTGACTTGTCAAGTGGTTTTCTGGATACTACTGTAGGTAGGAGAGTTGGTAAGACAGGGTTTGTGGAGCAGAGGACCTTCTGGAATATATTTAGGAGCTTTGATAGGTTGTGGGTGTTGTTGATACTATTCTTTCAGGCTGCAGTTATTGTTGCTTGGCAAGGTACAGATTATCCATGGCAGGCTTTGGAAAGGAGGAATGTGCAAGTGCAGTTGCTTACTCTCTTCATAACTTGGGCTGGTTTGAGGTTTGTTCAGTCAATACTTGATGCTGGAACTCAGTATAGTTTAGTTACCAGGGATACGATGTGGATAGGTGTGAGAATGGTCTTGAAAAGTGTAGTTGCTGTGACATGGGCAGTTGTATTTGGGGTGTTCTATGCAAGGATTTGGAGCCAAAAGAATTCTGATAGGAGGTGGTCATACGAGGCAAACCAAAGGATCTTCACATTTCTTAAGGTTTCTCTGGTGTTTATCATCCCAGAGTTGTTAGCTCTTGTTCTTTTCATTCTCCCATGGATACGAAATGTGATTGAAAACACTGACTGGCCAATCTTTTACTTAGCAACATGGTGGTTCCACACCAGGATTTTTGTGGGTCGCGGACTCAGAGAAGGGCTTATTAATAACATCAAGTACACATTGTTCTGGATTGCAGTATTGGCGTCCAAATTCATCTTCAGTTATTTCTTTCAAATAAGGCCGCTGCTTGGTCCTACACGAGCTCTTTTGAATTTGAAAGGTGTGAATTACAAGTGGCATGAATTTTTTGGTAGCACCAATGAGGTAGCAACTGTTTTTTTGTGGATTCCAGTTGTTCTTATTTATCTAGTTGACCTGCAGATCTGGTACACTATATATTACTCTATTGTAGGAGGAGCAGTTGGGTTGTTCTCACATATAGGTGAGATTAGGAATATTAAACAGCTCAGACTCAGATTTCAGTTCTTTGCAAGTGCATTGCAGTTCAATCTGATGCCCGAGAATCAGACTATAGATGCTAAGGCCACCCTGGTTCTCAAGCTTCGGAATGCAATACATCGGATTAAGTTAAGATATGGCCTTGGACAGCCATACAAGAAGATTGAATCGAGTCAGGTAGATGCAACTAGGTTTGCCTTAATATGGAATGAGATCGTCATAACTCTGAGGGAGGAAGACCTCGTTAGTGATCATGAGCTGGAGCTGATGGAGTTGCCACCAAACTGTTGGGATATTAAGGTTATTCGTTGGCCCTGTTTTCTCTTGTGCAACGAGTTGCTTCTTGCTCTCAGCCATGCACGCGAGCTGGCAGATGCACCTGATAGATGGGTTTGGTTTAGGATATGCAAGAATGAGTATAGGAGGTGTGCAGTGATTGAGGCTTATGACAGCATCAAATACTTGCTGCTAGAGATCATAAAATATGACACGGAAGAACATTCAATCGTCACTGCACTTTTCCATGATATTGATGATTGCATTCACTTTGAAAGGTTTACTAAAGTCTACAAGATGGCCGTCTTACCACGAATTCATGAAAAGTTGGTGTCTCTTATTGAGCTTTTGCTGAGGCCAGAGCCAGATTTGCGTGATATGGTCAGTGTATTACAGGCCTTGTATGAGGTATCAGTTCGGGAATTTCCAAGGGCGAAGAAGAGAACAGAACAACTGATGCAGGAAGGTCTTGCTCCTTCAAATCCAAATACCAATCAGGGGCTTCTTTTTGAAAATGCAATTGAGTTTCCTGATATCCAAGATGCTTTCTTCTATAGGCAGCTGCGCCGTTTGCAGACAATTCTTACTTCCAGAGATTCAATGCACTATGTTCCAAGAAATAAGGAAGCAAGACGGCGTATTGCTTTCTTCAGTAACTCGCTTTTTATGAATATGCCACGAGCTCCCCAGGTAGAGAAGATGATGGCGTTTAGCGTCTTGACCCCTTACTATGATGAGGAAGTTCTGTTTGGCAAAGAAAGTCTTAGGAGTCCAAATGAAGATGGAGTATCGACCATATTTTATCTGCAGAAGATTTATGATGATGAATGGGAGAATTTCATGGAACGGATGGGTACAGAAGATGAGAATGAGATATGGAACACTAAAGCAAGGGAGGTCCGTCTCTGGGCGTCGTACAGGGGGCAGACTCTGTCCCGTACTGTAAGAGGCATGATGTATTATTACAAGGCTCTCAAGATGCTTTCCTTCCTTGATTCTGCTTCAGAGGTTGATATAAGGCATGGCTCACAAGAAATTGCTTCACTTGGTTCATTGAACCAAAATAGTCACTTGAACGGGGTAGGCTCTGGCATGTTACAAACTTCTCGAAATCTTCACAGATCAAGTAGCAGTGTCACCCTTCTTTTCAAAGGACACGAGTTTGGTGCTGCTCTAATGAAATTCACTTATGTGGTGACCTGCCAGGTGTATGGTTCGCAGAAGAAGAAGGGTGATCCACGTGCTGAGGAGATCCTAAATTTGATGAAGCATAATGAGGCTCTCCGAATTGCTTATGTAGATGAGGTTTACTTGGGAAGAAATGAAGTAGAATACTATTCTGTTCTAGTGAAGTATGATCAACAACTGAAGAAAGAAGTGGAAATTTATCGCATAAAGTTGCCTGGTCCTCTGAAACTTGGGGAGGGTAAGCCGGAGAATCAGAACCATGCAATTATCTTCACCAGAGGTGATGCAGTTCAGACCATAGACATGAATCAAGACAATTACTTTGAAGAGGCACTTAAGATGCGGAATCTATTGGAGGAATTCAAGGAGAATTATGGTATAAGGAAGCCCACCATTCTGGGAGTTCGTGAAAATATCTTTACTGGTTCTGTGTCATCTCTTGCTTGGTTCATGTCTGCCCAGGAAACAAGTTTTGTGACACTGGCGCAACGCGTTCTTGCTGATCCTCTCAAGGTACGAATGCACTATGGTCATCCAGATGTCTTTGATAGGTTTTGGTTCTTGTCCAGAGGTGGCATCAGCAAGGCTTCCAAGGTGATTAATATAAGTGAGGATATATTTGCTGGATTCAATTGTACCTTGCGAGGTGGCAATGTTACCCACCACGAATACATACAAGTGGGTAAGGGAAGGGATGTTGGATTGAATCAGATCGCCATGTTTGAGGCTAAGGTTGCTAGTGGCAATGGTGAACAGGTTTTGAGCAGAGATGTATACAGGTTGGGTCATAGACTAGATTTCTTTCGCATGCTTTCGTTCTTCTACACGACTGTTGGTTTCTTCTTCAACAATATGATAGTGGTAGTAATGGTCTATACCTTTTTGTGGGGGCGCCTCTATCTTGCACTCAGTGGTGTTGAGGAGCACGCCAGCAGAAACGCCAGCAGCAACAGAGCACTTGGTTCAATTTTGAATCAGCAGTTTGTTATCCAGCTTGGTGTGTTCACTGCCCTCCCTATGATTGTGGAGAACTCTTTGGAGCATGGTTTCCTTCCGGCAGTCTGGGATTTTATAACTATGCAACTGCAGCTTGCCTCACTATTTTTCACATACTCAATGGGAACCCGCGCACATTTCTTTGGTAGGACCATTCTGCATGGCGGAGCGAAGTACCGAGCAACTGGGCGTGGTTTTGTTGTGCAGCGCAAGAGCTTTGGTGAGAACTATCGACTATATGCTCGCAGCCACTTTGTCAAGGCAATCGAACTTGGAGTGATCCTGGTTGTGTATGCGTCACATAGCCCCTTGACAAAGAATACCTTTGTGTATATAGCTATGACTATATCAAGTTGGTTCCTTGTAGTGTCGTGGATGACATCTCCCTTTGTGTTCAATCCCTCTGGATTTGACTGGTTAAAAACTGTGTATGACTTTGATGATTTCATGCACTGGATTTGGTACAATCGAGGAGTTTTTGTAAGAGCAGATCAAAGTTGGGAGACATGGTGGTATGAAGAACAGGACCACTTGAGAACTACTGGTCTCTGGGGAAAGTTGCTTGAGATTATTTTAGATCTTCGTTTCTTCTTCTTTCAATATGGAATTGTGTACCAATTACGCATTGCGGGCGGTAAAACTAGTATTGGTGTTTACTTGCTGTCTTGGGTTATTATGGTAGCTGCTGTGGCAATTTACATAGCCATTGCATATGCAAAGGACAAATATGCGATGAAGAAGCACATATATTATCGACTGGTGCAGTTGCTTGTCATTCTTGTCACGGTATTGGTGATTGCTATGTTATTGAGGTTCACCCTGTTTACGCTGTTTGACTTGATCACAAGTTTGTTGGCATTTATTCCAACTGGATGGGGCATAATCCAAATTGCCCTAGTGCTCCGGCCCTTTTTGCAGTCTACTTTGGTTTGGAGCACTGTTGTGTCCTTGGCTCGGCTATACGACATGATGCTTGGGTTAATTGTTATGGCTCCTCTGGCATTTCTATCATGGATGCCTGGTTTTCAATCCATGCAGACAAGGATATTATTTAATGAAGCTTTCAGCAGGGGCCTTCAGATTTCTCGTATCCTCACAGGCAAAACTTCATAATGTGAGGTGATACTCTAATTTTAGATGGTTGTTTTTTTCTATTTATCATATCTTTTGAAGTGTAGGTTTTAATTCACATGCTACATATTGCTGGTAGTACTTTTTAAAGTAGTTAAATGACTCTTTTTTTCTCCAAATTTTAAGTGATCCAATTCAATTAATCTTCTTTAAATTCATAGGTGGCTAGATGAAATCCAATTTAATTAACTTTTCTATATTCAATGGTGACAATAATCTTTTTGTATGAGAGGGCTTTGGTCACTGTTGTTTATGAGGTCAGCAGCTTGAATCCATCTACGACAAAGAGTTCATACACATGATTGGAACTGACTGAAGAACCCAAAAAAAGCAGACATTCTTACTTTTGACATTTTGTCCACAGCTTGTTTGGCTGTTTCTTGGCAGAGCTTTAATAGTTCTGGATAGTGTTGATGTAGACACAGATCTATTGAGAATATATTAGCTACCTTCATATTTGCTGGTTTAAATGCTTTTCTAGTGTAACAGACTAAGAGGAATGCTAATGAGGTTAGGAAGTCTTTGCATGCAAGAGTACAACTGATACACGTAATTCCAATGTTTAGATCCAAGTCAGCAGTCCACGTCACCGGAGTTAGTTACAAGTTAGTTACTAGCTGTTAGACTTCATATTAGGTGGTTATAGTTAGTTAGAACTGAATTCTGGAAAGGCACATTCAATACAGTGGTATAAATCCTTGTATTACTCAATTTTACAACCATAATGAGAATGCTACAGTTTCATATTTCCTACATTTCTTCTCGAATTATTCTTCCCCTCCATTTTCATTGAGTTGTCGATCTCGAACTCCTCCGTAGAGTTCCTGAGCAACTTTAGAATTCTCGGATAATAATTGATCCCTGCAATTCTGCTATCAACAACATGCAGATAAAGTACTTCTCCCTCTATTTCATCTTATGTGACAGTATTTCCTTTTTAGTTTGTTCCAACTTCTCCAAAGAGACCTATTTATATATTTGGAAGAATTCAACTTTAAACTTTCCGTTTTATCTTTAATGACACGATTTTATAGCTACATAAGACAATGTTCCACAAGTTTCAAAAGTTTAACTTTCTTTTTAGTTCACTTGTCTAGTCAAACAGATTCACGTAAATTGTAACTTCTTTTATTTTGGTTTGGGTTGGGGTTTTGGGGGAGGGGGCGAGCATATGAGATACAATTTTCCATTTTCCACATTTTAGTTTGCCCTATTTCTTTTTGTTCCTTTTAATCACTTTTCTTTCTGAATGATTTTAATTATAAAATAATAGGTAGCTTTATGAAGTGAAGCATTGATTTCCTATAAACAATTTATATATTATTGTGATCATTATTCTTTTAGATTTTCAAATAGATTATGCCGTGAGTCATTTTTCTATGCTTTTGTGAGATGGCCTAAGATTAATACTTGCAGAGAGATTTGCATTTATTGTGGAGATTCCATTTTTTCTACGATTAATATCTTCTTTATCTTCTTTCGATGGCAAAAAGATTTTCAAATCTCATAATTTACAATCAATTCATTCAACATTTCCTTTTTCAGACGAGTATTTGATATATCATTTTGCTTTGCCCTCTACCCTGCAAAGATGGGGGTAAGGTCCGCAGACATCTTACCTTCCCCAGACTCCACTTGTGGGACTACACTGGGTATGATGTTGTATAATTCCAGAAAGAGTATTTAGTAGGGAATTTTAGAATATGGTGTCACTGTACTCTTTTAATAATTATCCTCGCTTGTTCGAAAACAACTCTAGAATCTTTTCTTCATATTCTAGAATCTTCACCCTTCTCACCAAAAAAGAAGGAAAAAACAAAAGAGAAAAAAAACACGAGAGAGAGAGAAGGGAGGGAAGGTACAGGAATGGTGGGGTTATGGTCAGGGGCCTAAAGAGATATTTTATTCCATGAACTCTGCTTTGTGGTAAGAGAATTATTGCATATTAAGCTTCGTGGTGCCAAATATATGATGTACACCAAGCTGAGAAAATGTTAGTTACTCAGATTCTTACTGTTTAGGACAGTTTTTCCTTTTTGTTAATGTCCAGATGCAGCACATCCCCAGTGCTGGGGGTTAAGTACATCAATAAAATCTTTGGCACACTTGAATAGGTCATACTTTCAAAGATAATGCATGTGCTGTTTCTCTTATCAATATATTTTGATGCTCTCGGGATTATGATTTTCAATGATAATTCATGTTTAGTTAACTATTCTGTTGATTGCAGGAACGAGTTAATTAATTTCAGAGGCATGTGCATCTCTTTTCTAGGTAGATTATATAGGCTTGTTTCCTGATAAGCTCCTTCATTTTTCGTGGGCTCTTGGATGGGAATTTGATTTTGTGCCTACAACTCAGCCTGCGACCCATAAGTCTACCAAGTCGACGAGGTTAGTAATACTCTTTTTTGTGTATTCTCCTTGCTACTTTCAACCGTGTGGTTATTGCTTTATCTATTTTTGGGTATTTCTTTTTTGGTTGACTGGGAGGGACCGAGGGAGGATGTCAACTTTTCTACATTGATGGCTAAAAACTTAGATGCTGACTGATCAGCTCTTAATGTTGAAGTCATTCTTGCTAGATGATAATGTCATAACCAATTAGCAACTTTGACATCATGGTACTCAACGACCCCTCAGTTAGCTAGGAAGTTTGAGGATACTACTTGATAATCTATTGTTCTAACTTCTACCTGCAGTCGTGTGTATCAATGAACCATTTTGATGTCCATTTGCTACCTGAAGCTACAAATTTTGAAAGTAAAAGTTGAAACATCTCCAGATGTAACTTTTCCCATGTCCATTTGCTACCTGAAGCTACAAATTTTGAAAGTAAAAGTTGAAACATCTCCAGACATTACTTTTCCCATTTTATCTCTTAATAAACTCAGCTATACTACCATCTTTCTTCTTCAATCAGCTTTCCTGAAAATTTTCACACTGATTCTTCTCAGCAAGTGGACACCAATAACGATGAAGGGCCTCTATTTATGTGCCAGCATATTTGTTTATTTAGGAAAACTGCAACTAGTGAAGCCTGATGTAATTCAATTACCCCTTATGTCATTGCAGGTTTGCACCAGTTTAACTAAGCAGATGGGGAGCAGTTGGGGCTTTTCTTTTAAGTTTTAGTCTTAGCATGGATAGGTTCAGGAATCATGGTTAGGTTGTACCATGATTCCAATTTTGTAGTTATGTACATATGGCCGCATGTAAATGGCATATTTGCTTCGATAATAATACAATAATATGTATCTTTGTTTGGGCGGATGGACTACAGTGGACCGTTCACCAACTATGGTTTGGCTACTGAGCTTGCAGCTGCTTTTTTTTGGTTTGACTGATGTAACTCTATTCACTTAGTGAGCCAGACTAGTTGCTTTGTCATCTTAAATTATATACTGGCATGTAGCTCTCCCAAAAAGATCATTTTTGAGATGTTCCCTAGTTCTGCAGGAAAAGATCACTTTATAGACCATTCTGGAGCAAGACTTATGACAGCAAATCTCTGTGGCTTTGGCATTTTTGCCTGTTCATCATAACTTAAAGACTCTTGCTAATGTAACAGCACTTATCCTCACCAGCTCCTGCTACGCCCTTTCATTTCTCTTTCTTGTATTGGGCAACCATATGACAGAGAGTAGCTTACTTCTTCCTAACCTAGACTTTGATCCTAATTGACTGAATTTCAGAGGCTTCCTCCAGTTCAGAAAATGGCAGACATCCTTGGACACAAAACTTGGATGCTAAATAGTAAAATGGGGTAAAATCTCTACTCACTTGCACTTGTATTTTCTAAGTAATCTCTTACAAAAACAACTGACTAGTTCAGTTTATTTATCCCACTAATGTGAGAAACCTGTTGATGCATCTGAGGTGAAACACACAAGGTAAGAGAATGTCAAGATTATCTCAGTAAGGCCTAGACAACAAATGAGCTCACTCGCAAATGAAGTTGATAATTTTGCTTAACGGAAGAAAATCTTAATGATAATATGAGGGCCAGATCGGAAAGCGTACAGAGATTACACAAGATTAGTAGTCTATATGAATAAGTCCCACTTAGATTCAAAATTTTTTGTACACTAGCCAGCCAATTGAGTAAGAATAGTGTCTGAAAGAAGAGTTAACTAAACAATATATAGAAATCTTTGCCAGATGTATCACTCTTTAGCAGGCTTAAAGTAAATATTTCATCTATACAATCTTTGACATATAAATCGCAAGTGTTGGAAGCTAATGAAACTAGGGACAGGACGAATGAAAGTTCCTTCAAAGATCAAGGATAAAATTTCTACTGGCAGTTTATTCTTCTGTGATCGACTCGTTGCTGACTACAGGCACTTTCTCATAGGCAGAGCCATCTCTATATCTTCTGGGAAGGAGACAACGGCCCCCAAATCTCTGCTGCAAGAAAAGGAGAAGAGCAAGCAGCAGACCACCACAACAGATAATGATGTCCCAAGCAGTAGAATAGTAATCCATTTTTGGGTTTCCATAAATGTAATCAAACGACCAAGCATTGCTGTGAGCTCTGTAAAGATCATATACATGTGGCATTAGGCGCACAAGGGTAGTTCCTATATAGAAACCAGGGGTGAGAGCCTTCTCACTGGTGTTACAAAAGAGATTGAACAGAATCTGAGGAAGCAAAAAGCCATCCAAAATCAAACCAGCATATGATTTGAGCTCCCCCCAGAAAGTTTGCTGTTGGTAATGAAAATGAGGCGACAATCCAAGCTTCAACTGGTGAGGATTTCTTGATAGATGGATAAAATAAGCAATCAATCCACCACAAATATACATCGGCAAAGACAAATATAGAACCTTTTTATCAGATATCCAGTAACTTTTGGGGCTCTGATCACCTGCTCTTGCAGACCATGTGAGTTGAAGAAGACGGAATTCCAACAAGAATGCTATCATCGTCATGATTCTAATTAAAACCTCATTTACTTCAAGCCATCCATCACTACCAAAGTAAACATTCTGCTTCTTCCGGTTGACCAAGAATAGAGCTTCAAAGTTCAGCAACAGAGGGATCATGTGTGCCAGTGTGAGTACAACTAGCACGACAACAGAGATAAACGGCAGCACACTTGGGTATTTTTTCACATAAAATAGCTGCAGACCCACAAAGATGCATGCAAGTGTATTCGAAATCAGAACCATGGTCATTTCCAGATCCATCCTCCACATGGAATTTCTGGCTTGGTCAATATAGACAGAATTTGATATAAGCTCCAAGGGTTCAAAGTAAAGAGGATCAGACTTTTTTCTCATGCTCTCAATGGTACCTCTAACACCACGGACAACTTTAGCATTCAAAGATGGATACTGAATATTAACTAGAATTTCACAGTCTAATGAAGAATTTCTCTGTAAAATCCCATGACTTGATGAAAAATACATACAGCCAACCATGCAAAGATGTCCACTCTTTGAATCATATAAACCTTCTGCAGAAATTTCAATTGTCATAGGAGTATGCTCATCACTGAACAAGAACTGAGATGGAGCAACAAAGTGCAGCACATAGCTTATATTGACCACAGCGCTTTGATTGTCGTTTACTTGAACAGAAGACCCAGATGCACCCCGGTAAAACTTATCCCCTACAGATATTAATGGAGATGAATAATGGAGATGAATAACTGAAAATATCTATTTTTTTCCTGTTCCTCACCGTCATATCAAATCTCATGTCAGATGACTGTACATCAGGATACTTCCCTCCGTCCCCTTTATAAGTCAATGCATTGGCACAAGACCTTGTTACATTATCAATCACAGTATACTCATATGTCAATCCATCAATTCTGTTAACCAGATTCCTCACACTGTGCAAGGCCACTTTACCATAATTATCCGACTCATCTGAGCCTTTTCTTTTCCAAATTTCCCCAACAACAACACTCCTCTCCTTCAAGGTCCATTGCTTAGGCAACCTCAAACTGAGCCTCACAACACAATCCCCAACAAAACCCTTTTCAGCTGCATCACTTCCATTGAAAATCCGGCAACCAATCACATCAACTGTTTTTGTCTTCTCGTCCCACTTCCCTTCAGCAACCAATGTTTGATTTATCAAATAAGTTGGCTGGGTGCGCACACCATCACCAAAACTTAACAAGAACCTCCCTCTTCCATTATCCCCACACTCAATCTCATTAAACCACATCAAGGTCGGCCTGAAATTTGACAAATTACCACCAAGAAAATCGCAATTCCCATTGCTACAATCACCCAAATACATCATTTCCATAGTCCCAGCACGACTTATAACTGAACACAAGCTACTATCCTGGTCTATTCCCAGCGAAACATTAGACCAATCACCATATACACTAAACCCACTATTCTCAACCTCTTTATCAATCAAAGTATAAACATAATTCATCAAAGACATACCAAGTATTTCAACAGGCTTAGTATATGCATTTTTATCATTCACATCAATTCTTTCCAACGTACCATTAACCACACTATGCAAAATATCAGATGAATTCAAATAATTCAGCTTAAGAACAACATGAATAGAACTTAACCTTTTCAAACCTGATCCGACCATACAAAGCTTTCCAGTACCCGAATCCCAGAAACCGGAAACCCGAAACCCCCTGGAATACCCGAAGCCTCTGGCAGGAAACCTCGGTGGCCGGTGATAAACTAGCCGGAGTTGCCGCCGGTGTATAAAGTCACCGAAAAACTCCGGACCAATTCTCCCTGCAAACCTTATACCACCCTCAAGTTTAAATATTTTACCATTTTGGGTCTGATAAACATTCTCTGTGTAGAAATTTAAGGTTTTCGGCTTGAATTTCCCGGCATTATCAGCCGGCGCGTGTACGTAGGCGTCGCGAAGAGTGAGGAAAATGGATGTGGCGTTAAAAGGGGTTAACGTTTCGGTCAAAGGGGTGCTGGGAACCACGTCGTTACAGTATTGTGAGTATGAGATCTGAGGGAATTCAGGTGGATATGAAACAACTCCACCGATAACGGAGGAATTAAGGGAAAGGAGGAAAATGAAGAGAATAAGATGAGCATATTGGGATTTGAGAAATTGGGTTCTCGAAAACATGGAATGTTCGAATCTGGTGCTAGGGTTTTGTAATGACGATGGAGCGGAGGAATTCTCCATTGCTGTGGGGGTGCTCAAAGAGCATACTGTTGAGGACTTCAATGGCTGATCGATATATATTACAGCCAAGTATTACACGTAATTATTTTTCACCTTTTTGTCTCCCCTTTTGGAATTCTATACTATAAAATTGTCAATTTGCTATTTTTGCATTAAATTCTAAAAGTATTTTCATATTGTTGGAGAGGTATAAAATTACAGAAAGTCGCATCAAACGGTGTCGCACAATGAAATCATGGAGATTAGGATCCATCCAAAAATAGAAAGACGGAAAGAGCATATAATTTCATCATCGTGTTTGTATTAAGCATGTTATTTTGTCATAGTCTTTTGTATTATTATAATACTTTTAGCATTTCATAGTTATGATACAAATGGAAATAAGAAGGTTTAATATAGTTGAAAAATTAAAAGAGATAAATAATAAGTAACTTATTATTTGCATTTCAAAGATAACGTAACATACTTAAAAAGTTTTTCACCAAATTCTGAAGTAAATTAGCATTCAATAAAGGTTCCTTTTAAGTTTCTTCAACGTCTTATTTATTACTCCAAATAATTTTCGATGTAATTTAGAGTACTTACGTGAAATAAATTTAACACATAACAAATATTATAAAACATAATGAAATTGCAGTAAGGAAAACTATTGCCAACATGTAACAAGATAGAGACCTATTTAAATATGAACATTTACAAGGGAAAGGGGAAAGAGTAGAAAAATGCTTGGGAGTTCTCCAAAGAGTATACATAAGATGAATCTACCTACTGAAAAAAAAGTTCATTTTTAAAAGTAAAAACAAAATCCACCTATTAATGGAGACTTGATATAAAACATGTTGAGACAACAAGTTCAAAACAACTGGACAACATAGTAAAACATCAATCACAAGGTTCAACCATTTATTCAAGCTTACAATATGTTACAATTGCAATGCATATGTACACAAATATGGTTCAAATACTATTACTCACAACTCACAACCCCTTCCCCCAACCCCCACCCCCAACCCCCACAAGCCCACAACACACATCTGCACACTTTAAATTGACATAGCAACAGCCACATCAGGGCCAGTTCAATTGTAAACATATTTGTAAGGTTTTTATTTATTACACAGGTGCATAGCTTACTCTTAATCGGATAACTGACTGCAATCGATACCTTTGTCAGAAAATGCCTCCACGAGTTTAGGATAAAGCTTGGCGAGCATAATCTTGAATCCTGTAGAGCTTCCTTTTATCTGTTCTTGGTCCTGTTTCTTAGGTTGAAATGGGGAACCAACCGGTGCACCATCCATGTACGCCTTACAAACCAACAGAATGTTTTTCCATCGGTTACCAAAGTGCTCTTGCACAAGTGCCTCAAAATGCTGCAGCATAATTGACCAAGCAATTCAGAAACTTTCACACTAAAAAGAAAGTGCTTCTATTGTTGGAATATAAAAATTCTTGGTGGTAATTAGAGATTTATGTTGTCAGAGTCCAAATTCCAGTTCTTAACATGTGTCTTCTTTACGTGCTTTTATCTGAAATCTAAACATGCCATGAAAAGAATCGGAAAACTTCAAATGTAAATCATTTACCTTAGGCGGCTTGTGAAGCAGGTATAACATGGACTTCCAGGTAACAAGGAAAGCATTCTCGTTATAGCTGACTGAGTTCTTTTCACCATCAGCTTTTCCAATCTGTGCATCATATCCAGCCTCATTGAAATAAGGCTTTTCATTGAGCACAAGAGCTTGAAGAGAGAGGAGAACTTGTAGAATCGTGGAACTTTTGGGGTTCCACACTTCACTTCCAGAGCCCGTCCATGTATTTAAGAGACTAAGACAGACCTTTCCTGACTCATACAAGTTGGGATTGACACGAAGCCCACCAGAGTGATAGTAGACCATCTGCACAATTTCATTTTTGCAAAATTAGAACAAGCGTAAGATCTAATTAATACATATGATATGAATTCAGCTTCCAAATGAAAGCAAAGTTTGTGTCTATCAATCATAATATTGTGGAAATAGGCAACTACTTGTGCATCATGTTAAAGATTAACACAAGCTATAGGGATTTACTTACAGGTGGCTCATGAGGATAGTCCGGAGGTAGATAAATATCAAAGAAGAAAACTCCATCATGATATGGAGTCGCAGGTGCACCAATAATGGCTGCTCGAATCAAATCAGTTCTTTCCTCATAGATGCGTACATAGATAGTCTCTGTTTTAAGTTTTAATAAAGTCAGTGTGGATAAAGAGCCAAAGAAATGCACTGTAGACCGTATATTCAACGATAAAGAGGTTTCTTTTTGATACAATCAGATATTTTGCAGCTTTATCACAGAAAAGAAAAAGATTTAGCACAGTCGAGATGTGGTATATTTAGGGTCTATATCTCAGCCCCTCCCCCAAACGTTTTCCTATTTGAGAAATAATTTTATAGTTTTTCCTAATAGTTGGAATCTTTCAGTTGGTTGATGTTCATACAACTTATCATCACTCAAAACTTTCTCCCTTCCTGGGTGAAAGTTATTATCTTTTAACAGCTATCAACCAACATTACACAAAGTTAGTGAATTAAGGAAAAGGGTAACTTTCTTAAGAAATTGATATGTGGCGGAGAGGCCACTACAAACAGCAAACACTAAATAATTGGCACATAATAGCAGAACCATCAAACCAACAATGGAACCTTTTCTTTCTTACCTTTTGAATTTATTTTTCATATTAGCCCAAGTACAAAATTTAGTTTGTTGGCTATTCTTCTTGCAAAAGATCTGATAGAATAACCCACAAAATGAATTTCGAAGAAAAGATCTATCATTTTGCTATGACGCACAGACAAACCACAAAACTTGTGGACTACCCTATCAAAGGAATTACGACTTGCCTTTGGTACATGATCTAAAGAACAATTGATATTTATCATATTCCATAAGCTACAGAGGAACAATATTTCAGGCAGTCCCTCTGTTTCAATGTGTTTGTCTTACTTCCCTTTTTGGTCTGTTTAAAAAAGAATGTCTCTTTCCTTTTTTGTCAACTCTTTAATTCTATCTTTCCACGTGGCATGTTTAAGACCACAAGACTAAAGGGCATTTTGATACATTCTATGTATCTTTAGTTTAAGACCACAAGATTCAAAGGTCTTCTTTATTTTCTTAAACTCCGTGCCAAGTCAAAACTAGACAAATAAATTGGAAACAGAGGGCACATTTTGTAAATTCTCATTGAACAACAGGCTTATAGCTTTTCAAAATTTTCCCTCGTTTTCATACATTTGAGTAGCTTCAGCATTCCCAATGATATGACATTCTGTTCCCCATTCAACCATCTTTAAGCTCAACAAGCATGAGTTATACTTGCCAAAAACCTAGGTAGACATAATAAACTATAGCAGAATGTAGATATCACATCATTAGACATACTTGAACAGAAAAATAGGTTGAAATTCTCACCAGGAAGATCATGTTCTAAAATGCTCCACTCTTGCTGGACCTTCTTCAGCCAACCTCTTCTCACCTGCAAAGTAATAGAAAGATTAAAGAAAAGGAAAAGAGAATAGTAAAAAGAACTCTAAGCAGACATGTTCACTCGGGAAAAACAAAAAGCATTTGAACCTGGGATAGCTGGGCCTTTCCAGCACCATCTGCAAAATGGTGGTCTGAGAAATCAGTGACCACATCAAACTGTCTAAAATGTTCAGGCAGCTTGCTGGAAGATGGCAATGCATCATCTTTTTGGCCCTCAGTTGTTTCCTGTCCTTGCTCTAGTTCCATTTCAGGTGAAGTCTTCAAGTCTCCTACCTCAAATGTGGGACTTCCTGCATTCAGATGGCTAAGTTCTATGACTTCCTCCTCATTGACAATCCTTGATTCCTGGGCTTCTTCTGATATAGTTTGGTATGTACTAAACAGTGATGTGCTCAAGGAGCCAAAAATACTTGAGGTGATACTAGAGAAAAAGCCAATAGCAGTTCGAGAAAGCAAACAGGAACCAGAATCCCACAAGCTCTCGTTGCAACTTTCACTATTGCCACCAAACTTCAGCAAGTCCTGAATTTAAAAAATTTAACTCTGTCAAACTTTCAGATGAGAAGTTGAAGATTGTGAAATAAGGATACCTAATATCTAATGAAAATCCATGCAATACTAAGCTGCCTTTAATGTGGACGCGAAATGATCTTGCAATCACACCAAAGGCACAACACACAGGGAGGCAATTAGACTGACCTTTTCCTCATGCTTTGAAAGTTGACTTTCATTTGAATTCATCTCCACACCTGATGGCTCAGCATTTTCGGCATGAGATACAGTAATGGAAGCAGCTTCACATTTATCTATCCGGTAGATCTCAAAGGGTGCAACCTGATGAGTACATATGAATAAAGACAAGATTTGAGCCAGCTCAAGACATAAACAAAAAATTAGGAAGAAGTTTCTCAAATCATTTTAGCCCTTGTTACATTATTGTTACTTTCAACATTTACCATGTGAACAATATTCCTTAAAAAAAAAACCTTTTGGTTGCAAATTTCATGCTCTTTTCTCTTATCAACTTTAAGCCAAAAAATGCCGAATTTGATAAAACAATGTAAAAAGAACAGTAATGAAATGATTGTAGCAATACATGAGTGCTAACATCAATAAACAGTCAGCATCCTTTTGAATTTCCAATCGGGTTAAATGTCATACTCACTTTCAGCTACGGAAACAAAGATACAGAAAAAAGACAGGGTTTAACCCCAAAAGTACCCTTACCATGCTTGTAAAACCAGTAGCCCATTTTACTTCAATATCGCCATCTTTGAAGCCAACAATAATACCAATGCAAGATAAATGATCATATCTGGGGAAATCCAAATTTTCCTTTCCAGTATCAACATTCTTAAGATCAGAGTCGCTGTCCATGCCAGTCTCAGAGAACGTGTGTGTACTTAAACTCTTTCCATCAAGACTGAAAACCTGATCCTCACAAAACTTGCAAACCGCATCACCCAAACAGTATGAGTAGTCTGGATGGTCCATCAGTTCATATGCACTCACAATTTCTTCACTTTGCTCTACCCTAAAGTTATTTGGCTCATTCAAAGAATAACTTGTCCATTTTACCTTCACAGTTCGTTCCTTTGCGTCAACACATCTCACCACACCCCACCGTTTTGGACTGGGAACAGATGAGTCATCACCCATTCCCTTCTCAAGCACGAACTGCTCTGGCCAAAACTCATGAGCGTCCACAATATTGACAGGAAAAACAGAATCTGAGTCCAATCCAGTAGTCACGCTTCCATCCTGCCATAAAACATCAACTTTTGTCCTTGTCTTTGAAATTACAGCAACTTGCGGAACAGTTGAGCTCCTATTACTTTTCTGAGATGCCTTGTTTAGCTGCCTATCCTCTTCCATTGCTTCACAGGGAGGTGAGCTTTGCATAGTCTTTTGCAAAGTGTTCTTAGAGTCAGCAGCTGGCAGTATGCAGCAATCTCCAAGCTGCCACTTTGCATGGGAGAAGCAAGACAACAAGGTTAACTTTTCTGAGTCCTGCAAGTTTAGAGGACTAGGCATCTTTTCACAACCAAGACTGCCACATCCAACCCAATCTACATGCACGACTCCAGCCTCCACAGCATAAATGGTACCTTGCTCACTTTTGCCACTTTTTACACCGCATAACCAGTTGGTTGACCCGGACGCAGATACAGACTGAACTTGCACCCTTTGTCCCGGGTAGAAAGGATATTGTGGGTCTTCAACTAAATCAGGGGAAATGGGTGTGAGTATTTCTGAACTTGCTTCTGTAAATTCAGACTTTGCACCATCATCAAAGAGAACTGTAATTTTATCCACAATCTTTTCCACTTTCCCAAGCCATGGGCCCATCACTACATGATCCCCAACTGAAATTGGACGTATTTTCACAAGATCTTTTGAGTTAACATCTTGTATTTTGCTTCCATAAATAGTTTCCAAGCCAACAGTCATCTCGACGTTGACCACTTTTCCCATCTGTCCAGATGGGTCTTTTTCTGAGCATACTATGTCCCCATACATGAACACTCTCTCAAAGGAGAGGAAATCATCGATTTTACCGATGCTTTCCTCAAGACTTGAAAGAATAGAACAGGCATGCCCACCATACAGATATTCAACATAATCCTGATCATCATAACTGCTGCTCTCACTGAAACTATCGAAGTCACTTAGAGTTGTATCCATAATGTGGAATCTGGAGAAATATATTCTGCAATTTGAGAAATACTAATATATAAGTCAAGAAATGAGGGTTAAAAAAGCATAGTATTGAAATAAAAGTTGCAGTCAGTGATTCTTGGTGCTTAGGTAGCTCAAATAATTTCTGTAGATACAAACAACTGACTGAAACCTTTTGACTTGAAAGATTAACACACACTTAAAACTACACTCTGATGCTTTATAATTATTCAGTAGCTCATATAAAGTAATGCACTAAACTTATTCAGAACCGAGAGCAATTTACTTGGATGACTTGAATAGGAACAAATGGCAATCATGATAGCTTAACTAAATTGAACTAAGTCCAATCTCTATTGGTTTAGATGATACAACTAAAGATAAATTTTACATGGACAAATAAATGATGAGTAAACACATACCACAAAAGTCACTTGCAAATCCTTGCTGCGTGAATATGGATCACCTGCTGATGATGAGTACCAATCTTCCTACTGCCAATGATGACTGATGTATATTTCCAAAGATAATTAGATCTCTAGGTCAATCTGTTATTTAAACAGAGACCAAGATAGTATCTCCAAAAGGAGATGAATGCCAAAGGAGATTTGCCCTAAAGACAAATAGTGGGGTTGGAGTCTACCAACTCCGAAATGCCAAAGGAGATTTGCCCAACGAATTGAAAAGAAGTCCACTAGAAGGGTTGTGTGGAGAAGAAAGTTCCAATTGATTGTGGTCCTAGTAGAAGTGCCACTTCAGCTCTTCCTAACAGGTTGAAGAGCAAGTCCAACTTTCCAGAAATATGGATCAACTCTTTACGAACAAAGGAAGATGACACCTAGATTATAATCACAGCAAAGAACCACCAAACCACTGAACTTCACAATTTGCCCAGCAGAGCCAATAGAGAGACACATATGTAAATATATGCTCTTGCTTTAAAAGAATTTGCTCCTCTCAAAGGCCAGGGAGATTTTTCCAAAGAAGATTTTCCCCGTAAGTAGAACCAGGTATGTTGTCGGGTCTACTTACTGCTGAAAGAGATGTCTTGGATAGTTGAATCCACCAGAAATAGATAGATGTGTTGGATAAAGTGTTCGGAATGACAAAAAGATATCCTTTCTTGAGTAATGCTCAGCCAAGGAAGCTTCTTAGGAAATGTAAGTTGATCTGACCCACTGAACTATCAGGAAATCCTTGCAAGAAATGTTGTAGCTTGACCGTGGAACCCAACTTTCTCCTGAGTCAAATCAAACTTTTCTGTTTCAAGATATTTGTGAAACCTGAGAGCAGAATAAATATTAATTTCCACACAATGTTATGTATATGTAAAGCAGCAAAAAGATCAGTTCTGCAGTTTCTTTTGGCCAACAGATACATAGTTTACATTGCAACAGAGACACGGCAAGAAATTCTAAGATGACAAGTTCTCAAGGCGGCCTACAGGATAATTAATCAGCGATTCCTTAAAACATAGTCAATTTATGCAAGTTCTTCAAATCATGATTTTCAGTTCTTCCAAAAAAAATTCCAAAATAACTAACTTTTTGTGGTCAATCAGTGTTAATTAGCAGCAAGTTGACAGTTCAACAAAGGATCAATTTCTAAGTGAAACTTGATATTCAAAGATTAATTGGGTGATGTAAGAACTTGTATGTTTAGTTTTTCATTCAAGTTGTTGTTTGAACCTACAATAAGATCTATTAAACTCTAAAGTTAATTGTTTAAGCGTGTTTTTGTCCAACCACAAAATAATTATCTTTAACTAATTTTAAAACCCAAATCCATGACCCTTCAACAACTCAAAATGAATTGAATACCATATAAGGATCACAGTTCTCTGGCTAACAACACTAGTAAAATCAACCACTTCAATGAGCAGGCAGATTTGCCTCCAAACGTCATGGTATTGGGAAAATGATCATTTCATGTTTTTACTCCCCATGATCAAAAGATGTTGCACAGCAATTAATAAGAATAGACCTATTACATTTCCCTTCAATAAAAGGCCTCAAAATTCCAAGTTCCAAGTTGAAATTAATAAGAATAGCCCTATTACATTTCCCTTCAATAAAAGGCCTCAAAGATCCAAGTTCCAAGTTGAAATTCATTGAGAAGTTTAGGTCTTGGAATTATTATATCAATGAAAAATATCTCTATTCTAGGTTTTCATTAGATATCTGTTTATTGAAACATTCATTTTTCTTTCTGTGTGAACACTTAGTTTGAGACTTCCTAAAGAGAAGAGATGCATACCGAATGTTTCTATCCTGGAAATAGAAAGACTTCTAGAAAGTGATGACATTCACTATTTCTCAGAGAAGATACTGGAGTTTTTCTTTATAAATTGGATCTCTTAAGATCTAAGATCTTATAGTGGAATAAGACCCCGAGGATTGTTCAATCATCAGTCATTGTATTATCTGTGTGTTTGTCCAGAGTCCACCTCTTTGACATTGAGTATCTACTCTAAGTGAGAGCAATGAGTTTCTCGTTCAGCTTTAACTTTGCTTTTTTCACAATTTAATTCAATTTATCAGCCTAACTTTTATTAACATCATGCCACACCCTTATCCTCTCTCGGTTCATTCATCAAACTTGAATATTTCTGTGCCCAAATAATGTTAAGTTTCTGATTATCGATGATTTTGCTTCCTTGGGATGAGGTGTTAAGCTTTCAAATATATTAATACATGAGAAGTGTCTAAAAATCTATTATCTTCTGATCCAGCTCTCACTTGAGAAGTAGACCGAGCCACACACTAATAAACAACATTTGCTCCTAGATACAGAGTATATGGTGCATCTAGTTTCAACAGATTTTTCACTGGTTTAACAATAGCGTGTACTATGTATATTCTTGAAGACCTCAACCTGAAGACCCTCTATTGTTTTTCTTATTTATTCTCTCTGACTAAATAGACAATATTCTAGATGTAATTCCATGAGCGTCCATGTGTTGGGGAACAAAGTTAAAGGCTACAGTCAACATCTATCATGTAGTCCATTTCCAGTTAAATTATGGATGCACATCCCAAAGCATATCAAAACTCAAACCTAATCTTATCCTTGCATGTCCTTAAGCACTAACAAGAATCATCAGCCATCTAAAGGGGAAAAAGAAGTATAAAACTAGTAAAAGAAATTCTCCCGACAACTTATCAAAAAAAAAAAAAATCTCCCGAAAAATACAGAAATACAGAATTACTAATAAGATATGTGTGCAATTACATCCCTTTTTTCTTCCTTTTGATAGTGGTGTCCTCCGGGCTAGTTTGCGTGCACCTTGACTAAATGTGTTATTGTTATTATTATTATTATCATTATTAATCAATCTTGAGCCAGTTAAAAAATTGGCAAATCAAGACACAATAATTTCCCTTTTGATATCAATTTTCCTTTCTGATGGTCAAATATACACTAGGCACAACAAATAAAGCCAATTGCATCTTAGAATTTCATTTGGTGTTCTACTCTTTTCTTTGTCCTAAAATTTCAAGGGAAAGAACTTGTTAGCCAAACAGTTTCATCTTTGAATCAAAACTCTAAAAAGTATCATTTTGAGTTAAATGAAGCTGCAAACATGCCCAAGAAGTTCGACAAAATTCTGGCACAAAACACAACTTCACATAAAGAACACAAAGAAGAAGGACAATTTCATCCCTTTGTTCACTGCAAATCACACACATAGTTCCCATAAAGAGAAGTCGGAAGCATTTTCATCAAGGTGAACAAATACAGATGCTAGACAATAATTCAAACAACTAAAGGTTTAAAAGCGAACAGCAAAAAAAAGAGAAAGAAGACAGTGTTGAGAGAAAAGGGAAAGAAGATTATAAGTAGAAGTTGAGAAAGTTACCATCTTTTTCCCTCTTATGTTCATATCAACCAAAGGCACTCTAAGTGAGGAAATTGAAGCAACCCCAGAAGAGAGCCTTTGACAAACACAGTAAACCCACTCCAACCAATCTTTTCCTCTTGCAAATTCTTTACTTTCTAGCAGTTTCCTTAACTTTCCAGAGAAAAAAAATTCTTGCTTATTCCTTCCAAGCAAACAGTGATCACCTCAACCAAAACACCCACACAAAAAAAGCCAAGAAAAAGAACAATTAAGGGAATTCAGAGAGGCAAATCACCTCCCTAAATTCCCATAATCCACTCATATTCAAACCTCACAAACATGGCAGCATTTAAGTTGAAAAATCACCAACCGCTTTTTCCCCTTATCACCTACTCTCGGACCGTGTGTTTGCTTGTCTGTTGTGTGAATAAGTGAATTCTTGAATGTTAAATGGAGATTTCTGAGTAGTGTTCAGTACTATTTTTTCATAGCCAAATAGGAAGACGGGGTATTAAAACCCCATATATACTTTTTATTTAAGAAGAATATACCATAGTATCTCCTGCTTTCTTTCTTTTGTAATTTGTATATATGTATTCTTCTACTCTTTTCTGCCGTACAAGCTAACAGTCAGATTCTCATATTTCCAAAACTACCCTCTGTGGCTGTAATAATCAATTGTCACATTGATCCAACTTGGGTTCTATTAATTATAATTTATCACTTTTGTTGTTTTGAAAAAGATAGTGGTGTTTTAATATATTTTAATTTTTATATGCGATGAATGATGATTCTATCTATTATACGTGAGTTTGTGCGCGTCGGTATGTCATTTTCCTTCATTAAAAAAATGTTATATTGGTCAAATTTAACATGTATATTAAATAAAGAAAATATTAC
>JACEIK010005441.1:0-28158 GCA_018107945.1 Datura stramonium | reverse complement strand
CAAGTACTTTTGTATTTATGGGGGGGAGCTATATCCCAAAAGCATAATCATTAGCTCTAAAAGAACACAAATCAATCAAGAGCAAGGAGAGTGGTGCAGAAGTGAGATTATAGATGATTTTGAGTTTCTAAAGAAGAATATGATTACAAAGATTAGAAAAGGATGTTCAATGAACTTGTCTACCCAGTTAGCACAAAAAATCTTATCAAATCAATGCATCTTAGTAGAAACAAACAAAGAAAAAAGCTAGGTGATTTTCTTTTTCCATTTGTGCAAGTTTTGGTCAATAATGTTACGTGGTATATGTGCTAATTGAAAGTTGAACGTATCCGATATAATAATCGAGGCGTGCACAAACTAGCTTAAACCAACTTTATTATCCAAACAAAGAAAATGAAAAAATTGCATGGGATAGAGTTAGATACTTTTTTGAAAAATGGTAGGGCAAAGCTTATAAGTGGAACAAAAGAAAAATGAAAATGAACTACTATAACATAGTGGTGACAGAAAGTGAAGAGAGAAAGAAAGTTTATCCTAATCTTTAAGTATTGTTTTGGAGCCAACTAAAAAGATATACCTGCAAGCTAGGTTTTGCACACACCAAAGAAGTGGGACAGTGTGTGGACTTGGGAAGTGTCTGTGGTGGCTACTGTTTTGATCTCTGTTTATCCAAGTTGTTCAACCACGTGTTTGACAAATATTTTCTGGAACTAAAATCTTAAAGCAATATACTTTGATACTTCATGTCTGTAATGCAACTATTATATGGAAATATTTAGACCTATTCTGATTTCTGTTACCATACTCATTGAGCTACAGGGGTAAATAGCTTTACAAGTTAGCTCAATCAAGGTCACGCCACTGGAAATTTAACTGTTTAAGTCACTATAGAGACCTATTCTGATTTCAGTTACTATATTCATAAAGCTACAGAGGTAAAAAGCTTTTCAAGTTGCAATCACCTAAATCTTTACTTGTCAATATTCATTCTTTCTACCTCACCAGCAGGATTCAAAGTTTGTTAAGTGCAGACTGGCACAATTAGTCCCACATCCAACTCTTCCTTTGTCTCTTCAGTAGTGCTTTTCAAAGGACATCCGATAAAATTAGAACGAAACAATGCTTATGTTTTATACAAGTCAATGCAAAAAACAAAGATTCAGTCAAAGCTGATACAAGGCAATGCAGAAACCAAAGATAACATGGTTTAGTGTAAGTACCCGATGCAGGTAGGTATTTACTGCCTGGCTACTGCACAGGGAAGGGACATACAGCAAAGAGATGAGCAAAAGTCAGCATTGCTAAAAGAGCAGGAAATACTCAAATATTATTTTCTTTAGCTTTGATGAGCTATATGCTCTCATAACCAAATACACATCCTCAAGATTTGACTATGTTAAAACCTACAACAAATTCATTCCCTTAGATCTCATGCCAGACTAAAATCTAACCTCATGTGGCATCTGAGTTCTAACATAAATTTTTTAAGAGAAAACCAGAATGAAAAATGCCGAGCTGTGTCCCCTACTCAAGCATCTCTCTTTAACCTTCTTACCATCTTTAAGCTGCTACAGCGACCTTCTTTGCACCTTTCTTCTCTGTCTTGAGAATTGGTACCACTTCAGGTTTTTCAACTCCTTGAATATCCGTAATCCTCAACTTTGTTAATTCCTAAAAAATAAAAAAGGAAAAAAGGATGACAAGTTAAAGTAACAAACGTATTTCTTTAACCTTCTTATCGATGAATAGATAGATGACTAACCTGTCGATGCCCTCGTGTTCGTCGATAATTCTTCCGTTTCTTCTTCTTGAATATCAGTACTTTGGCATCTAATGCCTGGACCAAGATAAGGACAAATTGAATTTCATAATCTATCTGAATTGAGATAAAATTGTACATATACATATTTTATTATAACGAAACTAACAGTCAAGCTCCAAGCCTGAAGATCTCAATCTAGATTCACACCTATGTGTGGTATTTCTCAACAAAAGAAATCAGCTCAGACTAGAGTTACAACAACTGAGAAACAAAGTTTTTGTTAACCACAGAAACCACTATAGATGTATCAGATGTTACAAAAACCACCCTGGTTACCATATATGGCAAAAGTTAAGAGCAATTTACATGCAATACACCAAAAGCATATCAGTATCTGTGAACAAATTAAAAACAAAACTAAGTAAAATACTGATATCCTTCCAACTTAGCTGCAAGATTGCTTAGTCCAGGACTCCAGGTGAAAAGTTTGCTGCTTGCTTTATTTTTTTCAATATTCTGAGGGACAGAAAGCTGATGCATTAGCAGAGGTCTTTCCTCCCACTCACAGGAACTAAAACTGTGATTGAGACCATTCCCCGATTTGTTGTGTCATCTATTTATAGGGTCATGCTAATCTTCTCTATATCGTCACAACTTTATCGGATGTTCCAAAAGGGACAATAAATGAACTAGCAGTCATAATCAACTGGGCTATAACTTTATGATCTAGACTATGGTTCTTTAGTAGAATTGCAGGTCGCAGAGTTATTTCATGCTAACAACTGCTATATTATTAGTTCCTTTAATATCAGTAACAAGCTAACTACAGAAGACCTTCTACTGCAAAGCTTGCATGTACTTTCTGTTCATAAACTGAGATGGCAGAGCAGTATAAATTCAACATTGAAGTCAATCTTGCAACAAGCAAGAAGAAGTGCACTTGTTATCAGAAAATAAGTACTCATTTTAAGGTCCTGTGTCAAGTCTATCCTCATTCACTGGATTGCTTTGCAACAGTGATGAAAATAAATTTTTAGAAGTTGAGAGAAAATTACTATCAGACCTCTCCATGAACCTCCGCCTAGCCTTAAAGTAATTTAGAGAATTCATTCAAATGAGAATTTCTTCTATTCAAAATTTAAAGCATCAAAGAGTGGTTTGAGGAATTTCTATATCCAACTACTCAAACTTCACGAGAATGAGATTTTTAATGACAGTGGTGTCCAGGACGGCTTACGCGCACCTCAACTATTTCATTGGGTACCTTCTACCTCCTATCCGCAAAGTACCGGATAACTCAGACCACCAAAGCTTAGGAAGATGAGATTGACAGTATACTAGTCAGAAAGGATCAGCAAACCCACAAATCAATATGCAAAGAGGCTGAAAAAAAGGTAAGAGTCATGACACAGCTATCTTACATGCTCCTCAACAACAGCATGCACAGCTGCATCGGGCAATATAGGCCTGCCAATGATTGTCTGTGTCTTTGAGCCCAGCAGCAGAACCTTGTTTAGAATCAACTGAACACAGAACAATGACAGGACATAAATTATGTATTCAGTCAACAGACCTTTTTTTAAAACTAAGATGTATTCACACAACAGAGATTCCAAAGTACAGGCATTTTCTCACAAGTAGAGCAGGCACAAACAAAAGAAGTAGATGAGGAAAACCACAGAGCAAGCTTCATCAGGGCTAATGTAGCATAGGCAATATGATCCTACATTATGTAGCTTATACCCTTTTTTTTGGTAATTAAACTTCTTTATTACTTACCAAAGTAAATATTTACAAAACCACGGCTAAATCTAAGTCATTTAGCTATCCAGAACAGTCTAACAAACACACACAAAATATATATCTTTACTCAAGGCTTTGGAGCTCAGCTCCTAGGGAGGATATCTTCTAGTCCCTAAGCAGACACAGAAAACAATAAGACGCACACCCACTCAACACCTAGAAAAATAAACTATAAAAGGAAAGACTGCAGTAAACTCCTACTTTAACAGTTGCCCTGATGTTGAATATGAAGGCTATCCCCCTAGCAATACTTTCCCAAGTCTCTTGCTTTCTTGTAAAACACTCTGATTGCTCACTATCCAGATAGCATGAACAGTTTTAGCATACATCAATTTAAAAATATGAGCTGTTTGTGAGTATCCTGTTCCATTCTGAATAGTCCACTATAAGTGATGTCCCATGTGTGTGCTAAATAGCTTTGTCTTTGTAGCCAGTGCAACAATGTGTTCTATAACTCTCTAGTATCAGCAATTCAGCACAGTCGACAAACAAATGATCCCTTGTTTCACAGTGACTATTGCAGAAAACAACAGATGAATCAACATTGATCCCCATTTGGCAGGAGTTTGCCTTGCAGATGTAACCACATAGTGAATTTAGCTTTTGGTTTAGCATCATTTCTGAACATTAGACCAAAGCTTAGCTTGTAATAGAACTAATATTCTCTTAAGAAAACATGAACCGTATTATACTTATTGGGGATAAGGCTGTTTCTCACTTATTTTTATTAAAACTGAGACATGAGATTGTTTTGTAAAGCATGAATATGTAAAGAGCTATTTCTAACACAATTGCAAAACCAAAAAGAAATGGGCTTTAGTATAGATCATATAAAAAGAATTAGTTTCAAAGGGGAACCACAAATTCTTATGATTTAAAAAACAACTAGTAGTTTCAAAGGGAAACCAAGACTTCTAAGCATGCACATCTCAAAAGATGTTCAATTTCAACAATAGAATGCAAGTCTCCTTTTTCTTTCTGTACTTCAGAACAAAAATGCATATTACCCTATTTTGATAATAAAACTTCTTAATTCTTCTCCGTTGGAACAAATAGTCTAATGAACCCTCCCAATGTCAGTACACCTACAAATTACATCTTGTAGACTCTTCATCTAAAGAATCTGATTAACTGATATAGTATACTGAACTTTTGGCATGGCACATGATAGAACATGAATGGGTCTTCAGAATCACATAAAAGGTTACAAGACTTTGTAATCAGTATAACAGAGCTATATGGAAAACTGTAACATGCACTTATATTTTACCTTCAAAAGAAAGCTGAAGATTTAAAGAATAAGTCAAGGACAGTGTATATTTGCATGGTTTTCAAGATTTTTCTTCTTAGTTGCATGTTTTTTCATATAACTAAAGAAAGTTACACAGCTTTTTCGCCTCCTTTTTTTCGGAATAAGGAAGAAAGTTGCATTGCTTCTATAAAAAAGGTTTCTTTAATTAAGAAAAATTATAGACTCATGGGGATTATATTAATTATCAAACTTCTCAAAAGAACACATTGCAACATGCCATCAGTCCTTTGTATCAAGCACCATATATATTAAAAATAGAACTATGAAATCCCAACATTTAAAAATAAATATTTTTTTTTTCCTGCAGATATCACCACTTTATAGATGTTGTAAGATATACATTGTCAAATTTCCTTTTAAACTTGCACAAGAGCCTTTTCTTTCAAATAATGTCAATTTGATGTAAAATCAACAGTAAATATTCCTTGAAGAATAGCAAAGATTAAAGATAGTGGACTAAGATACCAATCAAAATAATAGCGACTGAGAAAAGGTATTCAAGTGTTAGGGCCGACAAGAGGTCATACTGTTTATCAGACTCTTCGGAAAGAAAATAAGCATTTTATGCTTCAACAATTCTGAATCATCTGACATATCCTCAGGATAAGGCCAATAAAGCTACAAATGAACGCTTATAATTTGCATCACCGTCCCTTACTTGAACAAATAAGAGAGCTTAAATGAACAGGATCAAAATTCAGCTGGACCTTTGACAGCCTCAACCCCCCAACCTCTAATTTTTGTTTTCAAAGGAGTGCTTAGCAGGTAGGGATGGATGTAGTATGAAGAAGAGAGTTCCTCCACTTGAACAACAGATATAGTTGCGTCAATTATTTTTTAAAATATCCATAATTACAGTTGTTCTATGCTCCACTGACTTAAAATCCTAGATCCATCATGGTTAACAGTGTTTTTTACAAAAAGACATCAACTTTGTACACAACATTCAGAAAGTGAAAATCATACTCACCTTGTCATTGACTTCACAGAACTTCAATTTCTCTGTAAAAATGGAATCACCATTGCTCACCTTAAACTGGTGGGAACCAATCTACATCACGCAGAAAAACTCTTCAATCCTCATACAGCTACAGAAATTTCAATAACAAAGTTATGCTACTTCATTTATCGCAACAAGTATACCATCCTCAATATCTATTTCACTAGACTTTCCTCCCGACTAAGAAATCTTACTGAACATGTACTTGGCCATGCCTTTTAGGCTGGCTCGTGTGAGACCAGTGTCATTTAGCAATGCATATCAGTCAGAAAATTTAGAGAACCTATAGTTTTAAATGCAGCATAATCGATACAGAGGATTCATGAAGCCCAACTCCAACTAATTTAGGATTGAAGCATGTCGGAAACAGCAAACTGGGAGGAAAGAAAATTAGAACCTGAATAACAGCAAAAACGGGTTCATATGGTTTGAAAACCCGGTCCGATTTCTGAAGTGGGCCGATCACCTTATACCCAATTTCTGCCGCCTCCTGCTCTTTCTCCTCCGGAGTGTACTCTCTGCTGGGCTCACTATTCGACTCCAAACCCTCCACGTCATCATCATAATCAGTTTCGCCTTCACTTTCATCCTCGTCATCACCATCGCTATTGGTCGGTCGATTCGAACAGAAATGGCGGTGGAAAGATGAAATTTTAGTGCTAATGTGGGCGCATTTTGGAGGGGTAGTTAGTGTGCTAGGGGAATTGAGTAGTGCTGGGGTTAGGGTTTGAGGGGGAATGGAATTGAGGGAATGGAGAGATGGGTTTGGAGATAGAAGGTATGATAAATGACGGGTTAGGGTTTGAATGGATCGCCGATTCGCCATTGTTTGGCTGAGCTTTGAGCTTTACGGGGAAGATTTTTGGAGTGACGTGGGACTGGTGAAACTCTAGGGTTTAAGAGTGAGGTGGAAGGTGGGGTTTCTGTCTGAGTTCCTTGGAATTGACTCAGTACAACACGTTGTTTAGCGAGAGGGCGGAGGAGGGGAGGAATATTTTGGCTATTTTTAACTTCCGTAAGATATAACTTATTTTAGGAAAAAGAGTTAAATTTACCCCTTAACTATTCGAAATGGGTTAATTATATCCTCCGTTTATAAATGAGATTAAATATATCCTTGTTGTTAAGAAAATAAATCACTTATACCCTTAAAAACTAACAGTTTGCCATATCATTTTTTTAGACATTTTAAGTTTATATACTTGCTGACATGATTTCCACCTCAATATACACATCATTAAAAAAAATTACATACATGTGTCAATTAAATAAGCAATCCTATTTGATCCTTCTTGTTTTTGAAAGAGGAAGAACTAACCTTAACAAATTTTTAGGTAGGCCGCTTTTGAAGCTTCCTCTGAAAAGAAGCGTACAAATGAGGAGCAAGGGTATTTTTAACCTATTTATTTTTCATTGTTTGTTTGGATTGGGTCGGGTCAGGTAGGATAATTAGGTTAATAAGAAGGGTCAAATAGACTTGCTTATTTAATTTACACATGTATATAAATTTCTTTTTTTTAATGATGTGTATATATTGAGGTGGAGGTCATGTTAGCAGGTATATACGCTTAAAATGTCTAAAACATGACGTGAAAAACTGTTAGTTTTTAGGGATATAAGTGGTCCATTTTTTTAACAGCGAGGATATATTTGGTCTCATTTACAAACGGAGGGTATAATTGACCCATTTCAGATAGTTGAAGGGTAAATTTGAGTCTTTTCCCTTTATTTTAGATAAATATTTTTAATAAGAATAATAAATAAATATTTTAAGATATAATTATTTTAAAATACGATTTTTAATAAAAATGACAAATATTTAAAAAAAAGAGGGAGTATTGTACTAGTACTACATACCAAGAGTAGTAGTAACTTTGCCTTCAAGAGGTTGTTTGGTAGGAAAATAAATAATTTTGGAATAACTAATCTCGGATTGAAATAATTCGAGATTGTTATCCTACTTTCAACGAGGAATAAGAAATAAATAGTTTTGTAAATTAATTTTTGAATGGTTTATTCCTCATTTGATTGGAAAAAAATCTTTAGACAACTAATTCCGTAATTAATTATCCCACATTGAGGTGGAATGAAAATAACACTATAATCTCCGGATAACTAATCCCGTGATAACTTATTCGGAGTTTATCCCAACGAAACGTGAGGTAAACCTTTCAAAAATTAATCCCAGAATTAGTTATTCCTTAATCCTCATTAAAAATAGAATAATAATCCCGAGTTATTTTAACCCCAAATTTAGTTATCCCAATATTTTTTATTTCCCTACCAAACGACCCAATATATGTTCTATTTCACACTATCGTAAGTTTGTTTTAATTGATTTCTGTCTTTTCATGATTTTACACTTGCCTTACAACTACACCTAATTTTGCTCTGTATGTACCATTTTGTCACTAATGAATGTTGTGTTAGCTTTTGGCGAATGACTGTGTAACTTGAAGTAGAACTAATTTACAACAAAAATTCTTGTTATAAAATTTTCTCATTCATCATATTATAACCCAAAATATAATTATTTATTGCGATTTTTCGCTAACAAGCCATGCGTTTCATTCATTCTTCATATACTGAAAATTTTTGTCACAAATTCCACATGAACGGCGGCCCATGGAGACACTGCTTGGTGCTTGACACTGCTTTTGGTGCTTGTAGAATGAAGAATATGCCCAGTGATCAGCCACGAGAAGCTCCTGTCACCTTCATATGATAACCAACAATGGGATATTGAAATTCTTTTGATATTTACACCAAATCAAGCAATTTAACCATAAAAGTTGCAAATTAACGTGAGAATATAAATCTCTTAACCATGGTTAAGTTATAAATAAAAGTTTTTTTTTGCATGACAAATGCCTCGCATAGAATTGCTTGGTGCAAACATCACTTGCAATGCACTATTAATCAGCATTAACAAAATCAAGATTTAGTCACCATAAAAGTGAGTTTCTTCTTTCCACAGAACCAGCAGTTTAATGGGCAAAAAGTACATGAAGCTTGCAATTCATGTTCAGTATATATGATGGGCTGTAATATGATAACTTCTTTAAACTCTCAATTATATACAACAAAAAATAATAAATTGGTCATCTCCTAAAAGAATTTGTGGGAAAATTTTAATACCGCCTTTCTTGTAAACAGCAACTATAACACTCATCTTGCATTCCTAACCCCACAACGGATACACTTGACTTCAGGGAAGGAAAGAATAAGAATTTGCCTAAATAAAAATATTTATCTTAAGTTGAGATCTTTACTACCCGGAATAACTTTTCTATGACGTCTGGATTTCCTCTCTCTCCCACGTTTCGTGGGTATCTTTTTGACTGGACTAGTAACTAAACTCGATGTTGAAACATTGGGCAGAGTTTCATCAACAATTGGAGGTGGTGGAGGATGAACAACCGCAATAGCACCAGGTGGAGGTGGGGAAGACCGGCGCTCAAGAACGTCTCTATGATAACCCTGCAGATAGCAGAAAATATGGCAGGTAAGTTAATCTAATCATATTTTGATCAGTTAGTCAATCTATCATATAACAGAATTCTGAAATAAGCATAGCAGGGTTTCCTAATCAAAGCACACAGGAACTAGATCACCATTTCAGAAAGAAAGAGCTAAAGCGCATTTCAAGAACTAAAGGCCAGCTTGACACAGCAAACTAACAGAGATGTGAACCAGCAATAACAACTGCGTATTGAACTTGCTCCCACTAATGCCACAAGAATCAATACAGCTCAATCCAGAGACGTATAGCAATAATACTAATCGGGCACCCACATTGACCTTTTATGACTGTTTTTCTGAATTCTCAAGTGACCAAGTACAGGTACGGAAGCATGTCTTTTGTTTCAGATTCTATTAATGAGACTACAAATCAACTAAATCCAAAGGGTAAAGATATAAAGATCACCTGAACCACAAAGTTTCGCCGTTCACAGTCTAAGAACATATTCAAAGTCCAATTTGTCTTTTCCCTGATCTTGTCTCTCACAATAGCAAAACTAATTTGGTCTCTTGGTGTAAAGCGGTCCACTTCATTAAACCAAAGACAAGTAAAGAGATTGGAGATTGGAATATGCTCTTTTACAATTACACACCCCTCAGGAACATCTGCAAATTTAATAATATATGCTCAAATGGTCTATCAAACAAAAAATGGCAATTTTAAGAAGGGATCAGTGGAGAGGAATTATTCATTAGAAATGAAGAAAGATGAGATACACAAGTATTATACACTAACCACTCGTGATGGGAAGTTTAGCTCTGGTATATGGAGTTAAACCTTCCTTTCTATAGAAGTCAACCTGGAAATCGATGGAAGCATTGTCAAACTTAGAAGCAGCCTTATTAGCCTCTGCTTCTACAAACACATCAAAGCGCCTGTAGTGTCTTGATATTGCAAAGCTTGCATTTTTTCTCCACAAGAATCTGTACATAGAAATAAGAAAATTCAACTAAGCAAGTTGTACATAACACAAAAGGATATCTGAATCAGAAAGCTAGGATTCGAGAAACGCAGAGTTCTACAACCATTTATCAGAAGCACATTGACCTTCAAAAGCAAGATACTTTCCTCTGATAACAAAGCCTAATAGGCCCTTTCACATGCTTAGTTTTACACTTAAGTCATGCACAAGTGAGCAGTATGACTTCTTTATCTCTGTAAGGTGTCAAACATATAAAAAGCCTTGTTGGAGAGTTCTAAAATGTTTTGGACTATCATGGCAAAATCATGAGCATATCTCATACTAAGCATAAGTGACATGTCACAGTAAGGATCATTTTGGCATGGACAGGCTCAGACTTACAATTCGAAGAGATGATTGAATTTAGGGCAACACACATCCCCCATGATATACACTTTGCGACAACTATTATCTCTCCTATATTGACGGATTGATTAAGGATGTGCAAGATGCTATGAGTGAGGGCAGCCCAGAACCAAAATGTCTGTAAGCTATATAGCTTAACTTAGGTTGGGGAACATTATGCAAATCCATTCCAGTAACAAATTCGCAGGAAGCATAACTTGTACCTCTTAGAAAACCACCTCGACGGCCCCTAATTCTATAGTTCACACGGGCAAACGTGGTGTCTTTTGTCATGATATGAAATTAAACCCATAGGAGACAGTACGGTGGCTAAGCATGAGATTTGCTTATGTACACATGAAAATGTGGGTCCAGCTTTAGATATACCTTTCAAGTATTTGATATGGATCCACAACAAGCTCAAGTTTTGCATCAACCCATAGAGAATAACGTGCATTTGGGAAAAGCCTGTGCAGCAAAAGCTTTGGAACCTGCAACGGCAACAAATTCTCACTTATACAAAATCTATATACAACGCTCCTTAATAGAAGAAGCACTTGCCTAGCCATGCAACAATTTGGCTATCAATTAGTAAGCAGCTTTCTCAAATCATTCAGTTAATAGTTAATAGTTTCAGGAGCATACACACAAATACCAAGTGGACCAGATGGCTAACAGAAATAGAAACATGATATCAACAAGGAATGCAAAACATAAAAGAGAAAAGCTGCATGTGCGTGACACCCTAATCCAGTTAGAAAAGCACAAAGCTTCCTACATGAAGTCACTAAACATATGTAATAGGGGAGAGAAGTTCCCTATCAAAAAAAAAGATTTACTATAACGAACTTGGGAAAATCATGAAATGTAAATAAATCTCAACAGCAACTCTGATTTTGGGAAAATATCCTGTCCCTGCTATACTTCCAAAAGATATGATAATATTTCTAATGCAACCACCAGTGGAAAAAAACTAATAATATAGACTTTCTTTGGGGCAGAGAGGATATAAGGAATTCATATAGCCAATCCAGCTAATTTTTGGGATTAAGGCATAGTTGATTAATTAACTGAAAGGATTTTCTTTCTCTATTCTTTGAGTTTGAAAATCCCAGGAGGAAAATAATAGAAAATACAAAGATCGGGCAAAACTTACCCTTTTTTTAATCCAGTAATTGAATTTCATTCATTAACATGGACACAAATATGGCCATATAATGGGCAAAACTTACTGTTATCAGCCACTAGTTAAAATAATGAAAGGAGACTTCTCTGTGAATTCAAATTGCTAAAAGTTGCAAAAGGAAACCATCCACGAAGTATTTTCTAGTCTCTTTGTCTGAGAAAGACGACGATTCATGTAAAGTGACAGCTAAAGCCAAAAGACTACTCGTGTCTCAAAGATGTAACTAACTCCAAAGGAAGAAATTGTAAGATGGTTGTGCATCAACCAATAAAAATTTCACCAGAACTTGGAGCATTTTTCAGACTAGCTTATTAAAAAAACCATCAAAAGTAATGCATCTTATGCTAGCTCTCAGCCTTCTGATTTTTTATTTTTAAAAAAAAAAAAAAAGAGAGAATCCGCTGTACTGATGGGAGGTTGCAGTACACCGTGAAATACTCAAGACGCCCGCGAGCTGGCCTGGGCACTATTGCAATAAAAAAAATTCAACAGCTCCTTTCAAGAGTTCCCTCTTAGAATAGAGATAATTCCTTGTTCCATTTGTAGACTTCAAGATACACAACAAGTACTAGGCTATATAAGTAAAATATTCAAGTCCCAATACAGACTCAGTTTGAGAAAGATCCAAACTATAAATAGAAAACAAAATTCACTTATCATGTAAATGATTTCATTATTATTGATAAAATCAAAGGCTTTCACATCAATTATGAATATGCAGTTCTGGGAGCTAAACCTTAGCTGCAGTTCTCCACTGTCATTTCGTTGAGATTTTGATCAATTTAAGACATTTCTATAAAATCTCTCTCAACTGCATTCATTTTCTTTAGAACATTCAATGGAAATGAACAGACACAACGATTACCTTATATTGATTGAAAAGCAACTCCTGAGCAATAAGGAATCATAAACGACTACATAGATCTGAGAGTTGCTATTCTTATATTTAAAAAGTAGAATTAGTGAAAAAAGAAAATGCAGAAATCACCAAGTATCCCTTTAAATCATTCATGTTCTTCTTGCATCAACTTCACAAAATTCTTTCCAAAGCATCAATGCTCTCTCACATACATAAGCATGAAAAGTAGTAAGAACCCTCATAAATAGCCATTGTTTCTACTGATAATATCTGAAAAGTTCAATATTATTCAATATAGGCAAGGTACAACTAGGGGTAGTTACCTTTCCATTTCGTCTTGGATCGTCATAAGGTAGGTTATGAACAACAGCGATTCTCCATAAACCAATTCTCATGCTACTATCCAGTTCACTTGAATTTCTCAGAAAGTTTTCTGTTTCCTCATCCACAAACATGTAGAAGCAGACATTCCCTTTAGCATATTCACTTATATTCTGTGGTTGCCGAATCAAATCAAAGGCACCTGGTCACAATGGACTTGTTACAACAACAGTCAGCAGATACAGAGACTCAATGTGACTTTACAAGAAAAGAAAGATCAATACCAAATATTGCGGATGCCACAACAACACCTCGACAAGATTCCATCGCAAGAAGGTTAGAATCATCAATGTTGAAACCTGTTTGATGCCCTGGCCTGGCTCCCCAGACAAATCTGTCACAAGGATGTGCAAAAGAATACAGCAAAACACATAAACTCAGGAATCTGGCAAACTATGCAATAATGTAAAACATCATCATTAATATCTAAAATGTGAAGTTACAAATTGCAAAGATTATTAAAAAATTAAAAACCTGTGACTGAAAGTGTTATTATATTTTCGAACAGATAAAAAATCATTCTGCAGGACACACTCATGCACTCTCTTGTGTTCATAGAATTGCCAAATTACAAACAAAAGGAAAAATATCTAGAGATAAACCCAATGCCACTCATGGACTCTATTGTCAACATAAATGCCAAAATGGAAAAGGGGAAAAAAAGAAAAAGGCATACCCGCAGTGCACGCTCATGGACTCTCTTATATCATATGAATCATCCCTCTGCTTCAGTGAAGGATACCCACCAAATTCTGAACCTCCAAACTCGGATTTACTCGAATTTTCTTCATGGATGTAAGTCAAACTGCTAACTCCGGGAGAAAAGGATGGTGCATCTGGCATTAATGCAATAGCTTGTTCGATAGGAAGATAGCATACTGGACATGCTGAAAGTACCAAAAGCATGAAAATAATTGGTTAAGAACTTTTAAAGCTTATATTTTCTCCACTCCAAACAATACATCAAACGAAAAAATATTTAAGAGTACCATGTCGTGAACAAACTTACGCCTTGGTCCAGTCCTCTTCTTATCTGCCGGGGGCGGTGGCAGTGTGAAGCCTTCACATGGATTCCCAGGAGGAAGAGTATATCCTTTAAAATATGCAGGAGGTGGAGGCGGGTGAGATGCAATTTGCCCAACATTCTTTTGCTCCATTGAATCGATATGCCTAATCTGTCCAGTCTCTGGAGAAAACACCCTACTATTCATGGAGATGGTAAGTTCATTTGTATCTTCACCTGATACCACGTAGAAAATTGCTCAGCTCATGAAAGGCAAAAATAAAGACAAAGGGACGGCATCTCATGTATGTGCTAGTTCCCAGATATGGATATGGAACTGCCAGATCTAAGACCATTTCCTTAGCCATGAGACAGAAGAACAAGAATGGACAACGTAAGAGAATCTTCGAGTGTAAAGTAGACATAATCAGGAAATCTCCTAATCAAGTAAAGACCTAAGTAAAAAGCATACAATCAAAATGTCACCACGTGCAAAGCCTTCCGGATGTTGATATGATAAACACTATGACATCAACTACATAGAGACGTAATCATGTTTGAAAATCCCGCAGAAATTATGGCATTCCCAGTAAAAATAGAGAGTAAATGAGAATGTAAATGTCATATTATTACTTATAACCAAAATGTGCCACATCAATATTTCCAAGGATGCAATGAACAACTGCAGCTCAGGTTCCAGTCAGCATTAAAATCAAGACAGAGTTTTGCAACATCCATCTAAACAAAAGTGTTAGTGCTCTAATATGCTGAAAGCTAATGTTCGAGACAACATCCAACAATGGGACTGTTTCAGATATATGCTAGGCAATGGCAAGATTAGAGATCAAACCTTTCCCAACATAGACGACCCACAAAAGCACTGCAGCCGACACAGCAAATAATAGCAGCATCCCAACCTTCTTTCTAGGTGCAAATTTGCAGATCCAAAGAAACAATCCCTCTTTCTCCTTGAACATTTTTGGGGGCTTTCGTGGTGGAACAGGAGGTGTCGCCTGGAAAGGAGAGCCACAGTTCTGGAATTGCTGTTGTTGCAGTGATCCATAACTCCCTGAAGAACGAAGACCCAATGACGCTGTAGTCATTGTTGTCCTCTCAACCCTTCAACTTCACCTCTCATCTCTGATCCACATCCAACTGTTAAATCTTCTTATGAAGTCTGGATCTTAAACTAAATTTATCTTTTTTGGCACAAAATCAGCCACGAAATAATGGGGGAAAATGCACTAAAGTCACCAAGATAACGATACCCAATGATCTCAAGAATCAAGATCAATCCTCCATTTGCTGTATTTCGATCCAATGATGACACCCCGGTCGCCTAAATCACTGCAGCAGTGTCCTAAAACGTGAGAATGCAACCACAGAGTTTGGCTTTGTTCACCGCAACTAAAGATGAAGAGTTAACTTCTTCTTTTGGCACACAAATACTTATCCCGAAGCTAAACTACAAGCACAGGAAGAAGAAAGAAGAAGAAGGAAAAAACAGCAATACTTCCAAGAAAACACAGTTTTAACATGACCCACTATTTCAATTCAACAATCAAAATTCATAATTGCAACGATAAATGAAAAAATATAACAAAAGATTGAAAAAATATGGAGAAATAAATGTCCCTAAATTTTAGGATTGGGGTAAAAACTAGCACTAACTTCTAGGGTTTTGTGGGACTAATCTAAGATCACAGTTCACGAGTCTAATCAATTTCGGAGATTAATATTTTCCATTTTTATAGAGGATAATTTCCTATATTGAAGAAATAAATTAAAGGAAAATTAGCAAAGGACACAATTGTGAAATTAATAATATATGAAAATATATATGTTTGAAAAAAAAACGAAAGAGATGATTGAAGCTAGCTTGTTCCATGTGCGTGTCATGCCAGGCGGCGGGCTGCCCCAACGTAATTAGGGGACATTTTGAGTTTGTTAATGATTCACTCTAAATATAAAAATGCACATTTTTTTAATGACGTGGATACAAAAATGTTGAACGAAGTAATTAAATATTCATATCAAATTGTGATTACATAAAACAAGATATAAACTTTAGTCTTGGTAATACTGTGATGGTTTATATTAATATGATAACCCATACTATAAAATTGTATATAAAAATTACATCTGTAAAAAAAAAGTTAATTCAATATGATAAAATAGTTCAAGTATCAAATAAAGATATTCTATCTATGTATGAAATACAATAAGGAATATCCTATCAATTGTTGTTGACGACATACTTGTTCAGTTGTTTGGTTGGTTTTCTAAGAGGGTTAATTTTGAGTATAAAATCCAGCACAACATTTTATGTTGTTATATTGGAATTTTAAGGAGAGTTTATAATCTCTGTATAAAATCTTCCAAAATATATATATTGTTTGATTAGAATTTTACTTCTCTTTATTCATTTAAGGAGAGTTTATAATCTCTGTATAAAATCTTCCAAAATATATATATTGTTTGATTAGAATTTACTTCTTCTTTATTCATAATATATATATATATGATTTAATAAATTAATGAGAAATTATGTACTTTATGTGAGGTGAAATATGAAATAAGAATAGAAGTATCAGTTATAATTGAATTAAAAAATAAAAAATTAAAAAAACTCAAAATTCATAAAAAAAAAAAAACCCCAAAAACAAAAAACAAACAATATAAAAAATATAAAATTATTAATATTTAAAAATTTTTTTATTTTTTTTATTTTTTTTATTTTTTTTAAAATGAGTCATTTAATTATGGTTTTTTTAATTATATAATTAATTTTTACATGAACGATCCCTAAGGATTAGTGTAAATTTGTAAGTCGATAAATTAAGTAATATTGGCATTATGTAGCATATTATACATTTATGTGTTGAAGAATCTTAATTTTGAAGCATCAAGTATTGATTTGTTTCTCACTTTTATATCCATTTATTGTCCTTTATTAGTTATGATCTTATCCACGGATGTACGGTCAAATTTTGTTATAACAATATTTTACTAAATATGTACTATAATGGATTGATTTTCAAAATCAATTTACGTTATATTTACTTTATAACAATATTCTATCTATAATAAAGAATGACACAAGATAATGAGATATTCTTTATAAAATTACCCCTTCATAAAAGTCATACTCAAAATATTTTATATGAAATATATTATGTTTGAAATAAATTATAAAACATTTATGGCAATTATGATTAATGGCATACACATAATAAATTTCAAGGGCTATTATTTCTAAAATAAATTATATTAAAAGTAGTGTCCACCGCTTATGTTGATAACTTCACGACAAAATACTACCGGCATTTGTTTTTTGTTTTTTACATTCACACTCTTTTCTTTCTTTCTTTTTTTTTTTTTGGTTAAATTGATTGACAAATACATTTCTTTCTGATACACAAAATTATTAAACTAAATTTTTTGTAACTTTTAATTTTTTTAATTTTTTTAATTTTTTTAATTTTTTTATATATATATATATATAACAATATCTCACTATAACAATCACAATTTTTAAATAAATATTGTCACCATAGCGAGTTTTTATTGTAAATAAGACGGGACAGACAGAACAAGTATTGACTTATTAAAATTTTGATCTGTTCTATCATGATATATTTAGCAATTTTCAGAAAAATTATCCTATTCCACCCTTCTCCACTAAGTTCTGTCTCATCCCATTGTGTTTATATTATCTTTCATTTTTCCTCTTTTGAACTCAAGGGACAATGATCCTTCCAATTATTATTTTTTAATTACAGTAATTATATCAAACTTAATTAACTGATTCAATAAAAATATATTTCAAAATCAGAATAGAAGTGTTTTTCTTTTATCAAATTTCTAGAGACCTAATGAAGTTAGGTGGACTAACAATGAAAATCTGTCAAACAAGAGAAAAATAAAAGCTTACTCACATTAATAAATTAATATTTATTATGAATTTTATTTTAAATACTTAGTAATTAATTATGATAAATATTAATAATTATAGTTTAAAAATGACATGTCTTTTTTTTTGTTGATTGGGTATATACACCCCACGTTGCAAGTTTTGTTACAAGAAAATGTGACGCTTATAGAAAGATCTACGAAGCTTTAAAATCGATTCTCAAGCAGTGGAAATAGACAACAATGCTTGAAGCCGTAATGATCATACGTCTTTCTATTCAGCTTCCTTTACTTGATCGAACAACCTCGACCCGCTATTTCAACTACATTTAATCGACCCCAATTCTCATCCCTATTATCCGGTTATCCCGCCCTACCCACCCCAATTCTCATCCCTAATCATATGTATTATTCGCTATGACGTGTAATATTTGGATGAGTCATAGTAACACATACATTATGAGTGTGTTCAATATGAGAAAATATTTTTATTTTATCATTTTCGATTGATCAAAAATATTTTCTCTAGAAAACTAAATTCTTTAACGCTGGAGGAAAATGACTTTCCTAGTGAAAGTAGAGAAAACAAATTCGACATACATATGACATTTCATAAATGACAAGGTCCCTCTCCATCCTCCAACACACCTCATCTTCAGCCTACACCCCCATACTCCTCCTTCCATCCCGACCTACCATAGTATTTGTTTAAATTATATTTATACAAGTATTTTTTAAAATAATAGTTTTTATTTATATACGAATACAAGAATATAAATAAAAATAACTTATTTAAAAATGTTTATTTATTAAAAACATTTGCATTCCTACCAAACACACCTTATGTGTGAATTTTCTTTTCTATCTTATTTGTTAAATCAGCATATAAATATGAGTTGTGGGTGTGTAACTACTGAAAAAAATACAACCACAAATTAGATGTGAATTCTCCACGGAGAGAATTGTCCCACCTACAATGATAAAGTATTTCAATTTTTGTAAAGAATCATATAATTGTTCAATAAGAAGAAGGCCAATAGGCTTATGACTGGTTGTAAAAACTCAACAAGGGGCAAGGGGACGCGCGCCCGAAAAAATAAGAAAACAACAACAACAATTCACGTAAATATTTTTATTATGAAGTGGTTTTTAATTTTTTCCTCTCAAAATATTAATTTTTTATTTTTATTTTTTGAAATTTTTAGTAATTAAAAAATAGTTTAAAATGCCCTAACATTATAAATAAACAATAAAATTACAAAGGCAAAACAAATTTGGAAGGCATAGTTATACTTAGGTATAAGTTTATCGACGCAGGGTATTCAAAGGATAAAAGATTATACCCAAGACATAACGTTTGGCCACATGCCATTACGAAAGGGTTAGAGTGGACGTGCACCCGTTAATTTATAAAAAAAACTATGTATATATTCACATATATATACCTGCGAAGGATTGTATATTAATTTGAGTACCCTCAAACACAAAAGCCAATTTCGTGCTTTGATTTGACAAGAATTTATAATTTATTTGTCGGAGCTTGGCGGCCTATATTTGAATCCCCTCTAGCCACATTTTTCTTCTTTTTTTTCATAAAAAATGTAGATCATAAAAAAAAAATTCTAATTACACTGCAGTGTAACCGAATTCCAAGATCATCAAATAACCAAGTATCAAAATGTGATTTAAATTCTTTTAATTTTATATTTATTAGTAGAACATTGTGTTTTTATGGGTTTAACAATATTTCATGAAAAAGGTTCTGGTGCCACGTGACACCTGCCTAACACATGCATCCTCCTTTGGTAGTGTCCCATCATCTTCAATATTTGAGTTTACCTGAGTGTAGTGTCACACGAGTTATGCCTCAAGGCAAAATAGACTGAGCTCAAGGCACAATTATGCCTTCACCGCAAAAGTTATGTTCAAGGAACAAATTATACCTTTAGAGACATAGCGTTATGCTCCAAAAAAGAAAATTATGCTCAAAGCATAAGTTATGTCCTACGACATAAGCTCGCACACAAAAATACATTTAAAGACTAAAGAATTAAAACACGTAAGTCAACCGGGTATGTTGTGCCCAAGGCATCAATTCAATTACACAAGTTATATAAGTTTAATAGTAAGAGTTATGCCTTAAGACATAAATTTTTAAAAGTATTGTCTTGCTAATCACATACTATAGAACTTATACCTCACGACAACCTTTCTGCTAAAAATTTTATCTCTAGAAATTAAAGAAATATTATTATAAATTAAATTATAATTAATTTTATCTATAAATTTTTATTAAATAATAATAAAAATAAAAATTAAAGATCATAAGTTAAAAATTAAAATCATTTTTAAAAAGAGATAACTGGGCAAAAGTTAGATTAAGCCAAATGGGTTTGGAGGACTGCCGGTATCACTTTTATATAATTGGACCTCTCATAATACTATATGGTAGTAGCAATAAAAAGTCTTCATTATTATGTATACACACACTTTAAAATGATATTTTTGTGTTTAAATAATTTAATCAAGCATTATTATGTTAATATTATACCTATTAATAAGTGAAAGCCCTTGGTACAACCAAGGGCATTCTCAAAATTGTTCAATAAAATGAGTTGTACCAAGGGTATTCTCGGGTAAATTGTTCAATAGAGTGAGTTGTAACAAAAATGCCGCATACTAAACACGTGTCCGTTGCCGCATGCACTCCTCCATCTTCCATACATTTCAACACTCCGTCCCTCCATCTTCCATACTAAACACCCGTTCCTTCATTCTTCCCTCGCATTTTTGCTCTATCATTTTCTCCTTCTTCCTCTCGCTTGTTGGTGCAATTGCTGGCGAGATACAAAGGTAACTTCCTTAATTTCACTTTTTTCCACTTTTGCTTGCATTTTTTCTATAACGATCCGAATTTGACATTCTTTCCATCGCAGAAAATCCCGATTTTGAAGATTTTGAGGGCTTTGTAAACCCTCTCCTTCATTGTTCATTAGAGGATTTGGGGTCAGAAAATTCATCCCGAAATCAAATTTTTCTTATTTTTCTTTTCGATCAGGCGCTTTTGGTGTGGGATTTTAATGGGTGGTTCATTTAAATTTTACTTATTTGAATTTGCCGCGGATCGTATGATTTTCTTGTCGCCGTATGATTTGATGTGGCTTTGTAAACTCCTTTTCCTTCATGTTCATTGGCGGATTTGGGGACTTTGAAAATTCATTCCTAATCCGACTTTTTCTTATTTTTTTTCTGACTGCAAGTGATTTTGGTGTGGGATTTTAATGGGTGGTCTATTTAAATTTGACTTATTTGAATTTTCCGTGGATCGTATGGATTTGCCATCGACTATATGATTTATTGGTAAAAATAAAATCATAGAAAGCAAATAACAAATTGGAGGGTTTTCATCCAACCTAAAGAATCCACTAATCAAGCATGTTTCGTGGAGTTCCGTTTTGAATTTTTTCTTTGTCATGTGAAGTTTTCCAAGGGCAAATTTCCGGGTAAATTGGTCAATAAAATGAGTTAAAATTGCGCATTCTCGTAAATTGTTCAATAGAGTGAGTTGTAACAAAATGTCCGCATACTAAACACGTGTTCGTTGCTGCATGCACTCCTCCATCTTCCATACTAAACACCCGTCCCCTCCATCTTCCATACTAAACACTCCGTTCCTTCATTCTTTTCCCCTCGCTATTTTGCTCGTCATTTTCTCCTTCTTCCTCTCGCTTTGTTGGTGCAATTGCCGCGAGATACAAGGTAACTTCCTTAATTTCAATTTTTTCCACTTTTTGCTTGCATTTTTCGTAACTTATCCGGAATTTGACATTCTTTCATCGCAGAAAATCCCGATTTTGAAGATTTTTGAGGGCTTTCAGAACCCCTCTCCTTCATTGTTCATTAGAGGATTGGGGGGTCAGAAAAATCCATCCCCTGCATCCGAAATTTTTCTTATTTTTCTTTTCTTAATTATTCCGGTTTTGGTGTGGGATTTTAATGGGTGGTTCATTTAAATTTACTTATTTGAATTTGCCGTGGATCAGAGTGATTTTGCCGTTTACTGTATGATTTATGGCTTTGTAAACTCCTTTCTCCTTCATCGTTCTCATTGAAGGATTAGGGCTTTGAAAATCCATCCTAATCCGAAATTTTTCTTATTTTTCTTTTCGACCGTGCAATTCTTGGTGTGGGATTTTAATGGTGGTTCATTTAAATTTGACTTATTTGAATTTTCCGTGACCGTATGATTTTCGCTTATCGACTATAAGGATTTATTGTAAAATAAAATCATAGAAAGCAAATGAACAAATTGAGGGGTTTTCTCATCCAACCCAAGAACAATTTTTGGAATCGCTATGCTTTCGTGAGTTCTATTTGAATTTTCTTTTTCTTTGTCATGTAGTTTTCAAGGGCATTCTCGTAAATTGTTTAATAAAATGAGTTGTACCATGGGTACCTGCAAATTGTTCGAATAGAGTGAGCTGAAAAATGCCGCATACTAAACACGTGTCTCGCTTGCCGCATACTAAACACGTGTCTCGCTTGCCGCATGCACTCCTCCATCTTCCATATTAAAACACCGCCCCTCCATCTTCCATACTAAACATGTTCCTTCATTCTCCCCTGCCATTTTGCTCACATTTTCTCCTTCTTCCTCTCTCGTTTGTTGGTGCAATTGCCGAGATACAAGGTAACTTCCTCTTAATTTCACTTTTTTCCACTTTTGCTTGCATTTTTGTAACGATTTGAATTTGACATTCTTTTCCATCGAGAAAATCCTCATTTTGAAGATTTTTTGAGGGTTTTGTAAACCCCTCTCCTTCATTGCTCATTAGAGATTAGTTGTGAAAATTCATCCTCAAATCCGAAATTTTTCTTATTTTTTCTTTTCGACCGTGCGTTTGGTGTGGGATTTTAATGGGTGGTTCATTTAAATTTTACTTATTTGAATTTGCCGTGGATCAGACATTATGATTTTGCCGTCTACGTATGATTTATGGGCTTTGTAAACTCCTTTCTCCTTCACCTGTTCATTACTATTTGGGGGCTTTGAAAAATCCATCCGACCCGAATTTTTTTATTTTTCTTTTTTCGACCGTGCTGCTTTGGTGTGGGATTTTAATGGGTGGTTCATTTAAAATTTGACTTATTTGAATTTTCGTGGACCTATGATTTTGCCATCGACTATATGATTTATTGGTAAAAATAAAATCATAGAAAGCAAATGAACAAATTGAGGGGTTTTTTCATCCAACCTAAGAACCACTTTGAATCGCTTTTGCGTTTCTTGTGAGTTCCATTTGAATTTTCTTTTCTTTGTCATGTGAAGTTTTCCAAGGGCATTTGCAATTGTTCAATAAAAATGAGTTGTACCAAGGGTTGATTCTCGTAAATCGCTCAATAGAGTGAGTTGTAAAAAATGTCAGATACTAAACACGTAGTCTGCTGCCGCATGCACTCCTCCATCTTCCATACAACACCTGTCCCTCCATCTTCCATACTAAACACCTGCTCTTCATTCTTTCCTCGCTATTTTGCTCACATTTCTCCTTCTTCCTCTCGCTTGCTGGTGCAATTGCCGCGAGATACAAGGTAACTTCCTCTTAATTTCACTTTTTTCCACTTTTTGCTTGCATTTTTCGTAACGATTTGGAATTTGATATTCTTTTCCATCAAGAGAAAATCTCGATTTTGAAGATTTTTGAGGTCCAAATACATCAAATTTGTACGTGTCTATTGATCGTGGACAAGTGTGCTACAATTCCCATATTTTCAACATATGTGTCTTTTCAATGTTGCTATTTGCTTTTTTTTTTTGGCTTGCTCTTTCCATTGTTCTTCTTTTCTTTGTATATCTTCCCATGAGTTTTTTTCTTTTCTATGCTCTTTCATTTTTCCGACTTTGTTTCGCTATTTCTCGGGTTTCTTTGGTGATCTTTAGCTTGTCTTATTTGCTACATGTGATAAGTTCCTCTTATTCTTTTTTTTGAGATTTCTCGTCAACACTTTGTATTCTTTGAAAGTTTGTTCATTTTTTATTTTTCACCTCTTTCTTCAAGATAATTACCGCTAGAATTTTAATATTCATGTCAAGAATTCTACTAATGAAATTAAATGAATGTTACGTGTAATTGTATATTATTTTTTATTATCGATTATTGATGTCTTTTCGAATTTTTACAGCAATTAATTCACCGCAAATCTAATTATCTATGCAAAATTCTGTAATATTAAACTTGATGTTTTAAGATTGAGTCTTCATTACTTAATTATTTTTTTTAGATATTGATAGTAAGGTATGTTTGTAACATATTTTTATGGTATTCTTTCTTCTTTTTTGGATATTTTTCGACATTTTTCATTTTGATTGCTCTTTCTTTTCTTCTTTTTTTTTAAAAAACTTTTTTTCTTATTTTTCATTCTTTATAATGATGAGGTTTCAAACTATAAAGATTGGTGAACTCAAGATGTCTGCACACATATGCCCGAATAACTTAACTATTTGGTAAGAAATAATGTTTTTCGTATAAGTGAGTGTAAAATAATACTTCCTTCACGATAAATTAGGACTCATGTTGAAGTTGTAGTTCCTCCAATTTTTTATAAAATTTTAGTTCAGTTGTTCTATGACTCATATCTTGTTAGTTAGTTGGATTGATTTGTGGAGAATGACATCAGAAGAGGTGTTATCTATGAAGAAATCAAGGGATACTGGCCACTAATGTGCAGAAAGTATTTGATAAATTTCCTATAGGAAAATCGTTGCTACTTCATCAAGAGATGACTCTACCGTAAATACCGACATACCCGAACTATGCAAGGGAAAGCAGAGTAATTCAAAGCTTTAGATTGGTTTGTTTAAAGTAGTGCTGCACACTCTCTTTGCTGATTCCCGAGCCATCATTTACTTTTGACTTGTTCTTATTAGCGTATGTAAGTGCCTCTAGTCGCTTAGGATTGGTTAGTTTAGTTTCAGTATTTTATTTCTATTTGCTAGATTTTTGCAAATGTTATTTAATTAAGATAAGTCGGCTTATCTTTAACTAGAATCTATCTTTTCATTGAACTCTATTTTAAAAGAGTTGTTTATCTTCACACAAACTAAGTTTTTCATGGCTTCACTAAGCGTTTATATGCACGTAGCCCCATACGCCTAATGTAAGAATCCATCCTATTTTTTCTCTTTTTCTTTCTCTCTCGTTCCCATCATCAATCATGTTGCTCAGTCATTCATGGCCTTTCAACGACAACAACAATGGCGTAAATCCAGCCTGCCACGCGACAACACAAAGGGTGTCAATATCATCATCCAATCTAACCCTACTTCTCAACTACCATCAAACTAAGCGGTGGTCACAACTTCGCCACTCGAAATCTCACCTCTCCATGCTCATGTATGGCTACAACCTTCGGCCATCTCTCATAAATCACTCCCCAATAGAAAATAGAAACAACAAGGAATTACTCCAACACGGATGGCATTCCTTACTGCCCCCCAAGATCAACTAATCCGTAATGCTCTCATGGCTTCGTCAAGCTACTATCGCTTCCTACCATTGTGTAAAATGGCCAGTCATCCAAATCTCGTTCAGACGCCCCCGCACACTACGTATGCAAACGTATCACAAAATCGGTGTTTAGCCTCCGTGGAACAACTTATCCGCGCAATAATGACTCCCGCTCCATCACTAATTATCTTCACACCTTCTCAGCCTCCTTCTAAGATGAGTTAGCCAACATGGTGCTCATATATCCAATCTAGAGCTCATCGTCAAAATACACAAGAGTTTGAGTCTTGAGTTTCCCGAGATCTCCCGATACGCCGATCCTACGAAAACTACTTGACCATGAACTCATCCTTAATCATGAAGATGCTAAGAAACTCGTTTCAAGCCCCCTATTTTGATCGAAATCTATTCAAGATAGGCTTAGGTGCCCATAGCTAAACTTGAGGGGGCGTATTAACGTATGTATAGCACTTCTAGTAAGTATTCTAAAGAGATCTTTGGCTAATGGTATAATTTATATTTTAGCTCCAGTAGAAAAATGAGAATGGAAAGGAAAGGAAAGAAAAACAAATGAAATAATATATAGTTATTCTTGAACTTATACCCTTATTTTAAAGCAGAAAATATTTAACTTTATGGGGGTTTTTAGTTTCCTCTTGAATAATTCTAAACTAGTATTATTTTCTTTTTTGTCAATCTCAATTTAAAAAAAGTGATTTTCACGCATTAATGCCCGATGATCACGTGTCAAACGCCATAATTTTTTTTAAAATACTATTTTTAAGTAAATAAATTAAAAAATAAAACTTTCACCGCCCACCACACCCCACTGTCTTCTTCCTTTTCCTTAACCTTCTTCATCACACTCCCCTCATTTTATGCTATTATCTTTTTCTTGAAATTATATGTAGGTATTTTTTTCATCTCAAAATTGATAAAAAGAATTTGACTCTTTAATTAATCCACTAGTAACCGAAGACACCATGGCTAACCATCAATATTTGCTATTTTCTTTATCGCTCTGAAAATACTTTTTCGTCAGAAAAAATGGCAACAATGCTGAATATCTCTCCATTTTATGTTATATCTCTTCTTGAAATTATATGTATTGTTATTTATTTTTTTACATCTCCAAATTTATTGAAAGAATTAATTATTTAGTTACCCACCATTAACCGAAGCTACTCATGGTTAACCATCAATATTTTGCCATTTCTTTATCACCGAAAAAAAAAATTTTCGCCGGAAAAAAATGATGGCTCATACCCTGATAGTGAACATCTCTCTCCATTTTTTTTCTTTTTCTTCACACTTTTATTATCTCCTAATCATCTTTATCAAAAATAAGTACCATATTGATGAAATCAACCACCAACGTTGTAATGAAGAAGAAGAAGAGGAGAGAAAAAGAAGAAAGAAAAAAAGAAAAAGAGTAAAATATAAAGAGGAAAATGAAAGAATAATAAAAAATATATATTTTATAAAAAAATTTATAAAATAAAAATTATAATAATTTTTCCAATTGCTCACGCTCTTACATAATGCATACACTCTTTATATTAGGTGGATAAAAAATAAAAGTATCAATTCAAAATTATTTAAAAAGGACAGATAAGATCCCATAAAATTTAAATATCCTCTTGATGGATTATCTCAAAAACAAATTCCTTTCTACACAAATTAGCTAAAATATCTTTATTTGCCAATCTAGAGGGGTCTTTAGATGACCGATTTTTTCAAATGTCAACTGTTAGAAAATTATATAATAACACTACATTTAATGAATGTTGAAATAGAAACATAAAGTACAATTTATTATACAGTTTTTTAGATAAAGTCTTCACCTCTTGACTAATCAAACTATTATAAATATATGGTGAATATTTATTATACAGTTTTTTAGATAAATTTAATATTAATAAAAAAATTATAAACAGTTCGGGACAGATAAGCTGCAAAGCAGTTTTATTTAAAAAAAAAGCCTTACAACAACCGCTGCACTGCACTGCCATACCGCAAAGAATCCCTTTTCTAATTATTTTTTTCTTTTTATAAATAAAAATCAATTTATTTTATTTATTCCCTTTTCTCCTTTCAATTATTTTAGCTATATCTCTTATCATTTTAATATTTTATAATATATTTTTTATTCGTATTAATTATAAAAAAATTGTTAAGGTTAATCGGTTAATTAAAAAAAGCATTACTTTAACTGAAAAGCTTATAATAATTTTAAAATATCGACTATTTACCAAAGCTTATCTTATTAGCCATTTGGATGTACTATTTATGTACGAATAAGCAATGACGCGTATTTTCACAAAATGTCAAATATTTTGCATTAAATAATATTGTCCCGTGCAACTTTTTTTTTTCTTCATCCATTTCTTGTTTGACAATCCCATTTGTCTTCGTCTAAAAAGAATATCATTAGCTTTCTACGTACCCCAATTGTCAACTATGGAATTATCATAAAGTCTAGATATATCGATATTATTTGTGTCGAGAGTCTATTGAAAATATTTTCTCTATCTGCGTTAAATAGGGATAAGGTTGTATATACACTATATATCCTTTACATTTCACATATATGAATTTACACT
>JACEIK010005440.1:71445-82766 GCA_018107945.1 Datura stramonium | reverse complement strand
GGTAAATCAATTCTCAATTTTCCCAAACTAAGAAAAGATCATATCCTATCAATTCACAACTTTCCAATTTCTTGCTCTCTCTCGTGAAACCGGACTTTTTAGATATGCATTAACATTGGCCACACATTAATACAGTAAAAACAAGAATTAATAGAACAACCATGGAAGAAAAGATGGAAAACCAAATGATCAATAATTACATTTCACTACACATCTCAGAATCCTCCTCCTCTGCATCACCAGACTCTATATTAGAGTCTATTGTCGCTATCTCCTATTCTTTGGCCACGTCATCATCAATAGTCTCCTCAAATCCAGGTCTAACTCTACATAGGGATCGTGAATGTTCGCTCAGAGGATAATCTATGTTGAGCTGTTGCAGTTGTTTCTCAATCACTCCATTCATTCTTAGCTATAGCATTTTCATGCTATACAAGTGACTCAACATGTTGTCAATTTTCGCATTGTGCTCATTGACAGAAAGGACTGGACCATTTACACCCTCGGGTTCCTTTGTTTTAGTCATATCAATTACCTTAGGATCATAAATTGGTCTATAGTCTGCCTCTTCCTCCTTAATATCATGCCCATGTAGAAATCGGGTCAAGAGACCCCCAAACCCAAAGCTTTGGCCCTTTTTCACCCTTTCTCTCCTCAACACTTTTTAATGATTACACCCACATTTATTGGCATCCCAGTTATTAGCGCATAGTCAAGATAAACTCTTTCCATAGTCACATGGGTTACATGCTTCCCAGGCACTAAACAAGAACAAACAATATTTAACCAAACACCCTACTCACATGAGCATACGAGAATGAAACATGATACCCAAATTGTTGGTGGCGAGTCCACCTTGCAACTGAGTTAGGGCCACAAAAAGAGTATGTCTAATGTCTCTACAAGGGGGTTTCCTTACAATGGTCACAAAAGGTTGTGGGTCAACATTAGGTGTACTAAGTAATCTATTCAAAGTAATAGGTGAAATGTTTATAACTTGTCCCCTAATTTTGACTTGATTTGTCCTCTCCTTTGGTTCCCAATTAGCGGGAAATTCCCTCAGCATATTAAAATTACAATCACCTGGAGTATCAAATACAAAACCAAGACTAAGAGTGTGTAATCTATCTACCATGTGAGGAAAAACTAGTGTCAAACAATTCTTATCAATAAACATTTCATGTGAGTATTTGGATTTTTTATGCTCTTTAAACTATTTTTTACCTTCTTGCTCCATGACTCAACGGAGCCCATAATGCCTTAATGGTTGTGGTGCCATCCTCACATCCACATGCTTCTTTTCACTAGTTCTCCTTGATCTTTTTGACCCATGGTTTTAAGAAGTCACTTCTTTCCCCTTACTTTGTTTTGGTGCCATTTATGTAGGTTTCACAAGAAAAAATGTTATACTTTCTCTTTTTGGTGAAAACATTTGGAGGAATTTGAAGAAAAGATGAGGTTTTTGGAAAGTTTTTTTGGTAATTTTGGGGTGTGTGGCACGCATAGCTGAAGGAATAGGGAATAATAATTAGTTTTTGGCTATTCAAAATACACGCATGGGTCAGGTCGACCCGCTGACCTGCACACTCTTTGGCCTAGGGCACTACTGTCGCGGTGCTCGCTCATCGCGCCTCATTCCTATGCATTGCAGCGCTCACTACCTTACCTGGTCTGCATGTCGCACCATGCCTTGCGGCGCCAGTGCCTGTGCCTCACACCAGGCCTTGCGCAGCTTGGCCTGTATGCTACTCTATGCATTGCTCAACTGTTTTACACCCCGTTTATGGATTTCATGCTCCAATTTTGTGAGAATTATGACTTAACACCCACAGACTTGAACAAACACATAAAAAACAAAAAATCAACTTGGGTTGCCTCCCAAGTAGTGTATGATTAAAGGTCGCAGCACAACGTAGGTATCCTTATTACTCAGACTTTATCAAGATACCTATTGAGATTGTGGTCACATTTTCGCCGCTTGATTTACCATGCTAACCTGTGACACGTCATAAAAAGAAAATAAAAATTTAAAATAGGAAATAAGATTAAAAGTTAAACACAAGAAATTAATCTACTCCTAAGTCGTATTCCCCAGCAACGGCGCCAGTTTTTGATAATGCTAAAACTCACACTCCTGACAAAATATGAAGCAGATGTTTTCAATAAAGAACCCAAAAAAGGTGGGGTCGATCCCACAGGGAATAAGGAAAAGATATAGAAGAACAATAGTATTTAAACTTTTGAGTCAATTAGTTCCTATAAAAGGAGAAAAATATAAAAAGTAACCGGTAACCATGTTGAGAAGTTGAGTATTGATTCCAAATTAATGTAATTAACTAGGGTGAGTGTTCCCCATTGATTCATAACTACTTCGAATTTTACATTTGTGATTTATCTAATTTCTTACTTGTAGAACTGATAACTAGGGTTCATCCAAATGACTGATTCATCCCTATTAGATGACTATACTAAATTACTGAATTAGGTCTCATGAGTGATTTCACTTTAACATTATCAATTTTTTTTTCAAAATTAACTATCCTACAACCAACTCAAGTTTTACAATGATCATAAAGAATTTAGGCTTTGATGTACTTTTATTTTCCTAATCACTACCTCTTTAGGCTCGAGCAAGTAGAGAATATAGGCAAGTCCTAACATTGTGCACTATTAAGAAACGTTAAAGATGAAAAGAGTACAACACAAACATTTAGTATTTTTTTATAATCACGTCATTCAATCCCTAGTTCATTAATTCACCATGGTTCCACAACCCTAGTTGTGGAGGTTTTAGCCTCTCATGTTTATAAGTAAATTAATAGCATTCATAGACAAACACATAAATTAATACTTACAATGATTATTGGAAGAAAAACCCAGCTGATTATTGCATGAAACAAGGAAGAACAATTCAGCAAGTATCTTGATGTATTTTGTGAAATAAGACTTCTAACTCTCAAAGTCAAAAAAACTTCCCTACTTGTGAAAACTTCACATAGAAATAAAGGGTACTTATAATAGTATATTTATGCCTTCTTTTTTCCTTTATGGATTTGATTTGAGATTTGTAGATCCTTTTCCTAGTTGAAGTAGGATTCCGTTGCTGGCAGTCGGATAGGGTTGGCGCGCGGCGCCTTGCATTGCACAACAAAGGACCCGCGTCGTGCCTTTGGTCAGGAAGTAAGGCCTGCGCGCCACACTACTGGTTGCGCAGGTGTGCCAGTGCAGTGCTACATTCTATGATCTTGTCTTGTTCAACCCGCTTCTTCATCATTCTTTTTAAGCCTCAAATACACCTAGATCCATTACTTTCCGCCCTAAAAGCATCTAATCATGTGTGTTAGCACTTTTCACAAATATGTATCATAAAACACATGCAAACACACACAATTTATTCTCGAAACATAGAAGTATGGGAAAAATATTTCTTAAAAGTACCTAAATACGGCCTTTATCAATCACACTCTAGCATATAGGCCCTCACCTCTCGATGCATACCTACCTACCGATAGAGCATAGTGGTGAGAGAAGGAAATGAAAGACTGGCTTCACTCCATGCGCAATAATTGAAACAACCACCCCACCCAACTCCACTATTTCTACGGTAAAAAGTTCTGGAAAATAGGTTATAGCATGCAAAGGACAGTTTAGATCACTTGAGAATGTAAATACTAGTAACATGGTTTGATAATTACCCCTATTAAGAGAAAAAGGAAATAAATATGTCCCACCTCATTTTCAAATCTAACCATGCATAAATTTATGAAAACACAAGCATTGTAGAGTGAGTAAAATAATGAAGCTGTGGGGATGAGAATTATCTGTTCCAGTGATATATCTAACGTTTCAATTCCTATGAGGGTCAGAAATTTCCTGAGTACTTGATAAAGGGAGCCTTATGGAGGAAGATGATAACATGGGGGTTGCATGAGCAATATGTGATGTGTGTTATAGTTGAGAAATAGGGGAGACATAAGATTAACGGGTCGATTAAAGTGTGAAAATAACTAGTGAAAATGGACTACGTAGGATCCTTTCCCAGTTAGAGATGTGAGTATGGAAGACTTAAATTTGTGTGTCGTATACATTTAGTACACCTATTAGCATTGCAAGACATCAAAAATAAGGCCTAATATAGTTTCGGTTAAGTCCAATAATAATAACGGTAGACAGTGATAAAACGGGTTCTAACCATAATTATGACCCAGTGTGGATTTGGACTGTGATGTAACAGGAAACCCCTATATATCATGAGAGGCCATTCGAGGATGAATAATTGTTTAATGATATATTGTGTAATGACCCATTCGATTATTATCGAGCCTTGACGACATTGGCATAACACTTAAAATTTTGCAGGCAGCAGGACCGCCATGGCGATTGACCATTCATCGTAGTGGGTTTGATGCAACGGTAAATTTTCACTGCAACAGGTCATGCGAGGCAGAAAGTCAGTTTAATTCAGAATTTTAGGGTTTTTCACCCCATTATTCTAAGGCACAAACTTGAGAGAAAAAAGGGAAATTTTCTAAGGGCTTAGCAGTTCTCCTTCCCCAAATGTATGACTTCTACCTCTTTCTTTCCCTCATTTGATTCCCTAACACCCAGAATCATAGATAGTCTCTAATAGTGAATTTCTAGCTAAGAACCCTAGATTTGTGAAAACTAGGGCCAGAGTTATGGGAATGATTCGGGGTTGATTCCTAGGCTAAAAGCTGTAACTTAACAATTTATAGGGTGAAGGTGATTATAGAACATCGTTTTGGTGATAGTTTGAAACCTAGAAATCGATGAATTTTAACCCTTAATCTTAAAAACTGCTTTAAGAGGGTTAGAGGAGTAAAAACTCCATGAACAAGGTTTGAAGCATCGTTGTAGATTTGAGTGTGATAATTTAGCCTATGATTATCGATTTATACAATATAACTGGTAGATTGGAGTGGGTTGAGTTACCAAATCCATGAATCAAAAAATTAGTCCATTGATTTATTCCTGAATGTCTTATTTATAGACTTTGAACATTTAGAGGCATTGAGAAAAGGCAAAACATCCGCGGAGTAGCTGCATATTCTAGTTTTGGGATCTAGGTTGATTATTAATTACCTTTGTTTTAGATTGTAATTAGTGAATCATATATGTGTGTACTACTAATGTATAATTAATTAGTATAGAAGGATCATAAAATATGGTGACGTGATGAAAAATTTGTGGTGATGTAACTACAAGATTGGAGGATTAATTCTAAATATGGGAACAGTGGGAAAGTGAAAGCTAGTTGAGAATTAATTATGGGAAAAATACTCTTGATGTGATGTTCTGATCTGGATGTTATGTTGTTGAAGTGGAGTCTGGAGGTGATATTCTTGATGACATGTTTTGACGACATGTGATTGTCTTTGTTCTTGATTACATATTTTTGGTGGTATAATCTTGGGTGAATAATTGTGATAGTACGAATAAAGGGAAGATATGAGGTGATTAGACCTAGTTGATCATATGATCTTGATGTTGCAATTTAATTGTTGGAAAAGAAAACGTAAGGCTGGTAGTATAATTAACTAGCTAAAAATGAATCTGAGATAAGGAAAATACGAGTATTTGTGAGAACTCGTAGTAGCAAGGTTGCGTAGTTAAATCTGAATCGCATTAAAATGATTATTATACACTAACGAATTTTCTTTGTGAAGAACATGTTAAAGGGATGATGATGAGCCCTAGTATGTTGTCTTGAAATAGGGACTAATATGAATAATATGTTGATCAATATTGGAAGAACATGATTATGTGATAGATCCATATGTGAGAGGGTAGGAATAGTTGAACCGACAAATTGTGAAGGTTACCTTGTGTGTTCTATTATTGTTATAGATGACGCGAGACTTGATTAACTGTTAAATAACTAGAACGATAGCGGGTTATGGTTTCGAGGAGTTAGATTTTATATAATGATATATATTTGTGTAGATTGATCATATGATTAATTGCTTTTCGCACGCTGATTGTCATGGAGGTAATGAAGATTAAGTTACATTCTGTGAATGAACCCCGAGATGAATAAATGTGTTTTGTTATTGTAGATTAAGTGAAATTGTAATACTCAATGTATACTTATGAGGAGTCATGTGTATTGGTTAAATTAGTGGCATGCTAAATTATGTTGATGATTGTTGATTTATATATCTTTCTAAACTGGCCTATAAGCGGACTAAATGAAATGCACAATAAGTTATGCTGATGAATGTTGGTTGACATATCATCCTGAGTTGTCTTATGAGGTGACTAGTTGATAAGCATGTTGTATATATTAATGGAAGTTAGATAATAATTTATTATCCTTAGATAAGAATATAGTGTACGAGGTGAGTATTCGGGTGAACAAATTAGTATGTGTATACGTACTTGGATATGAGTGGCTCATGCCCGACATAAGAATTCGGGCAAGCAGTATGGGGCAAGTACAATGATAGGTATGACTCAATGTTCATACTGTTGGGTGTACGGATATGAGTACACCGACATATATGATGAGATGTTCATATGGCTAGTGTACATTACATGAATTTCTAGAGTCCTTTGCAGGTCATGACTAGAAGGGCAGAAATAAGACTTTCTGGCATGTGTATAGTGATGTGACAGAGGCATGTGTCCGGCACATCACCGATGATATGATTGTGAAAAAAGAGCAACACAGGTATGTCATGATATACATATGGTTGTGAGACAGGGATCTGTACAGGTATGTTATGATATACATATGGCTGTGTGACAGAGTTTAGTGGTGGTATGACATCGATGTGTGTGCATATATTTGATGGAATTAAGTTAATGATGATAGATTTGTTTACCGTGTGTTCAATGTGAATGTGATATGATGCATAATTGTGTCTTTCATGCATTATATTTCTTTGTGTTTGATGAAATTGATTGTGTATGAGTTAATGTTGCATTCACCTACGTCGAGTAAATGTGATTTATGTGTTATTGCTAGATTGATCCTGACTGTGAGAGTGTTCCATAAATATGGAGAATAAATTGAATAATTGTAATAAAATGAAAAGTAGTGACATGTATATTTAATTAGGTGTAGATTGCTAAGTTATGTGATGTTATACCTTGTGTAGTTGATGAGATGTTGTAAGAAGTAAAGTTTCCAGTGAAGTCAAGTTACTTTCTTGAGCAGTACCACAACAACGATAGAATTCTCGCTACTGTGGGACCGCGGCAGCAGTGAAGTTACCATTGTAACGAAGCCTAAACAGTGTGCAGGTCAGCCTTTGTGGCTAAGCTGGTGTAACACCCCAGAAGTTCCTAATACTAGACCCTAGATTTGAAGTTTTACAATGCAGTGACAACTAGAAAATTCCCTAAGAAGAAGTCTCAGTACGACTCATAGGAGGATTGTACGAGTTATACCAAGGGTTTATAATGTGTTGTCTAGAGAACTCAGTGAATTCTGGTTAAGAAGTCATGGAAGGCTCTCATGACTTGTACTTGGTCAATTTGAGTGGTACTAAGGGTTCATGGTATGATTCAAAGAGTTTAGCAGGAAGTGGAATGAAAACCATTATTAGATCCTACGATCCATACTAGGGTGTTATGAGTCGTAGTAAAGGATCATACATAGGAGGTTAAGAGAATTTTTAAGGAAGGATCAGTAGCTACAAAGACTCAGTATGAGTTGTAAGATGGTTGTATGAATTGTCATTTTAGTCATGAGTTGATATGTTGTACGCCTTAGACTTTTGGGCGAGGTTTTGTACTGTTCTAGGTATGTAAATAGACCCGAACCCAATGAATTTATAGAAACAAGGTGTTAAATCCATTCGTAAGTGTAAGAAGTGCATTGGATGCAAGTTAAGGTCATAAGGAACCTCAAGCATAATAATGAGTTGAGAGCCTTCCTATCGATTGAGTTTTTCATGAAAGTTCTTAAATGGTCAATTTTAAACAATCATAATTCCTATTATAAGAATAGTTTATGGGTGATTCTGCATATCAAATTTAATCACTTTGATTCTTCTTTCCAACGCATCCAACCTTGAATCAATCGGAGTTCGAAGTAAAATGTTATGGCCAGTTTAGTGAAGCACTATCAGGTTTGGCAGACAAGATTAGCACTGTCACCACAAGTCTTGCTACGTCTCGTAGTATGAAGGTACTACTCGTACCAGGGTTTTCAGCAATCTTTTTAAGCTATCCAAAAGTCATTAATAGCATACCACGACCTATGGTTTGTCATTACAAGTCATGGTACAACCTGTAGCACTGGATGCGTAGACTTTAGAGAATTTTTCTTAGGGGTAATTTTGTAATTTTCTATTCTTTTAACTCTTAAAATAGGTCATTTTAGGCTTCCTTTTGGTCGAGTTAAAGGGGTTTTTCTAGTCTAACCTCTCAGTATTTCCTAATCAACTCAAAGTCAGATCGTAGGCCATGTTAGGCTACTCCNCTTCCTTTTGGTCGAGTTAAAGGGGTTTTTCTAGTCTAACCTCTCAGTATTTCCTAATCAACTCAAAGTCAGATCGTAGGCTGATCGTAGAAACTCCAGACTTCTCTCTCTCAAGTCAAGAACTAGGGTTCTTCTTTCCCCTCAGAATTCAAGCTTCTTCATCGAGATTTCTTCTACAGGTATGTGAGACTTCAATAAAGACTTTCTTTCATCCTTGTGTTCTAAATTATTTTTCAATAAAACTTAATCATTTTAAGCCCTATAGGAAATTAGAAGTTAGGGTTTTTCAATCAGCTTATGAATTCCTTATTCTTAATAATCCTTCAAGTTTTCCATGCCTATTTCTAGCTGAAATTCAAGACATGGTTTTGTATATACAATACGCTTTCCTAGCCCTAAACTTTAGTATGATTTCTATAACTCAACAATGATTTAGCATTTGTTTTTGAGGATATGGCTGTTGAGTTTTCTACCTTTCCCATGTTTCATGTTTCAGGACTAGAATTATGATACACAGTTATATTCATGTTATTATTTTAGCCTTTACAGTACCTTGATCATGACTTCGATTTTAAACTGATATTTCAGAGAAGTAAGTCATAAGCTAGGTCTACCTTAATAATCGCATGATTTGTTAAATTATATATGATGTTCATGAATTTCTCTCAATTTCATAACATATTTCCATGATTTCATACTGGCATCATTTTAATGGATTAGCCCCCACCATTCGGCACTATTAATGAAAGTATAGTTGCCTTGAACATATTAGTCTGCCATGATCTCAGTATGCATTATTTGTAATATGAATTAATAATAAGATTTATTCATTATATTTGTATGATTTGCATAGTCACTGTTCCTTAGACTGTTTCGACTCTTTCAGATAAAGCAGCTCTTGCAAGTTTTAGAACACCAGTTTCCTGCATAGTTCTTTAGACTCTCAGGACATTTCTAGATAAATAGTTTTGACTCAGTTTTAGGACACCAGTTTCGAGCAAATCATTCCAATTATACATGACTATGATTTTTGTTGGGAGTAGCACTTAACACCAAGTAAGCCAGGGGTCAGCGCAACCAGGTTCCTAGAACTACGTTGCTACCGTAGGTTATTAGCTCAAATGAGTCCTAGACCGTGATCACCAAACTAAGATATAGTGCCTTGGTAAGGAATAACGGGCCTTCTCCGATGGGGGTATACATCAGACTCCATGTCTAGCTCACGTGGTTACATGTTGGTTATAGTACCTCCTACATTTTAGTATAGTAGAACTTAGTCTAGTGTAGTCTCAGTCTCCAACTCAGTTTAGTCGTTTAGAATTCAAATATATTTATGACCTTCAGATAATTATTAGTACTTACAACATTTTCAAATTTTCAGACTTGTTTCAATATATACGTTATAAGTTATGGTCATTTCATGTCATTTCAGTATAGTATAACTTTATGTTTACGATTACAACTTTAGCTCAGTGTATGTACATGACCTTTAGATCAGCCTTAATTGTATTTTATAGTAAATGTTTTTTTAACTAGCACATTATGTCGGTATCTATGCATCTTAGATAGGGTCATTGTATTTCATTTCGGTTATGTATTCAGTTCACTCTTTGCTCAATTTATTAGCATGATTCTAGCTTCAGTTACTTTTTTCACATACTCAGTATATTCAAAGTATTGTCCGTATACCTTTTATGCTATATCATTTTATGATATAGATCCAGGTTTCTAGACTTGGCCTCGTAGTTAGACTTGTTCCAAATTCTATCCGCTGATGTTGGTGAGTCCTCTTCTTCCGAGTATGAAAGTTATGTTTTTTCCTAAATTTAGTATTGTTTTAGTTTCAGATTTTGGAGTTAGCTAGGAACTTATTCTAGTAGCTCATTGAATTAGTAGAGGCTTTCAGACAACGTAGTTTAGTTTTAGTTGATAACTCAAGTGTTTTTAATAAACTATTTTATTATGTTTATGATAAGTTATTTTCAGTTAGCTTCCGCTCAGATATGTCTTATTAATTTTTGTTTGTTAGAATTATGTCATGCCATGGATTAGCTTGGGGTCACTTGTGGCTCTAAGCACCATGTTGCATCCAGAGTGTAGACTCGGGTAGTGATAAATTTGGTATAATAGCAAGTTTCAGAGTCTCCCAGGATGTCTGAAAGCTGCATCATGTAGAATCCTTTTCATTGGTGTTAAGCGTGGCACACTTATTAGGAGGAGGATACGAGTCATTTTTTTAGAAAAAATCCCTTTGTTCATGAATCTTATTGTGCGTAGAGTGTGAAAATCTAAAAGTTACTCTTCTAATTCATGCTTTATGCATTCGTAGACAATGTCTCCCGAAAAAGTATATTGAAGAAGAAATAGTAACTGAAATCAATGAGCTTCACAAACTCCAATAGATCCCTCGTGTGAGGAAGATATGAATGCTGAGTTAAGGGCTATCTTTTGTATGTTGGCATAGGCCGTGACAGCTCAACTTAACCAACAAGCAAATACACCAGTGAATCCTAATGGAAAAGTGGCAGCTACTAGGGTTTGAGGCCTCACTAGAATGAACCCGTCTAAGCTCCACTATTCGAACATGGACAATAAGTTTAACGAAAGGGAAAGGGAGAATAGGAGAGCCAGAACTGGCAACTTTAAGTTTTCTCAGCGACAGTCAGGTAGTGGGAATCACTCACAGCTCCACCAGGGCTCATCAGTTCCGTCACCTTCGTTATCCGGTGTTCCTCCTCACAAATGCACAGGGGAGCAAAGGGGTAAAGCACATGTAACACCCCGGATAATTTGAGCGATAAAATTGTGGTTTCGAGGTAGGACTAAGAGTACTAAATAGGATAATAAGAATGTATTATGAGTTATTTGAATC
>JACEIK010005440.1:51909-66997 GCA_018107945.1 Datura stramonium | reverse complement strand
ACTCTGCGCTGGCTAGGATCACGAGGGGTCGGCTCCTCGTCTATAGGTACCTGCAGGCAAGTAATGCAGCTCCCCAAACGGGCGTCAGTACCACTGGTACCGAGTATGCATAGCAAACTGAACATAACTGAATATAAGCAACATAACTAGAAATTCTGAACAGTAAGAAGTATCTAAAACTGTCTGGATTGATGGAATCTGAAACAAGCTTATCTGTACTGAAGTAAGGTAGGAGCATACCTATCGTCATGGAGACCTGCTATCTATCAGCTAAAAGATATCAAGTATATACATATATATAACAAACAAGGACCTATACCAGCCCCCATAAGACGGAAGGTGCCAACCAACAAACAATGTATATACCCCTACCTGGGTCAATATCATCCAAAAGTAAATCACTCAACTCATCTACTAACTACGAGCACCTCTACCGACCCCCTGGGTCTCCAGCTCAGACTATGACCTCTGATATAAGTAACTGTGTCTGAGCCCGAAGGACTCCTGTACTCAACTCTGTACTCTGTACTCTATACTTAGTACTCTATACTCTGTACTCTGTAATGTTATGCTAATCAGCCTCATATGGGGAATGCTCCATCCCATCTTCGTCCTATTACGGACGACATACCACTCCTTGGAGTGGCATATCCCCACCCTCACGGTGGGTCGACACAATTACCAACCCAGGGTGGCGGGGACGCTCAAAGGGTGCCCTCATAACACAAACAGGTCTCAACAAATAATAATCACGTATAGCAAGCATGTTTGATCTGAAAATACTATCTTTATTCTGATTTCTTATTCTGAACTCTTTTATGCTTTAAACTGATTCTCATACTGAACTAAACTATAATATATCTGAGATATCATCTAACTGACTGATATTGCTTTACTAACTTTCATTCTGAATATATATCATAATATTACCAAACATGCTTGCTAGATTCATACTGGACTCAATTCTCGACTTCTGAATTCTTTCTTCTATAGTTCACGCTATTTGCTATACTGGATTACTAACTTGCCGNGACTTCTGAATTCTTTCTTCTATAGTTCACGCTATTTGCTATACTGGATTACTAACTTGCCGAAGGAATTAGCTTTACATACCTTCGCTTCAGATTTCCCAACTAACTGGCATAGCTCGGTCAATACTTATGCTATTTCTCCCAACTGCATTCATATATAGGTCAATTAGAACTAAATGCGCTAATATTCTGGAAGAAAATATCACTTTTCATATATATATAGCTCAAACTTTTTCTTATCGAAAAACGATTGAAAACTCATTATTTCTCGAAAGTCCAGATGGGAGAAATACACACTTTAGGGCTAGGAGTATATTAATACTAATTTGGATCAATTCCACTTACCTTAGCTCGGTAGGACGACAATTTGCCGGGCGAATTTCACGAAACTAAATCCGTAGGAATGCTCCTTACTACTTAATACCTCGGTATCTAGAGTTAATTTGAGTTTGGACTGCGTTTGACGGCGTAATCGGACGAATATTATAAGGAATCCTCGTTCTCCCTTTTTTACTTCGTGTTCTATGGAAATTATATGATGAAATGAAGGTAAAAACCAAAGTTGGAGGCTTTATATAGTTGGGACCTATAAGTCGCATTCGTCGAATGCGATTTATATATATCGCATTTTCCTTGCGATGTGCTGACTTGGGGCTTGTCCGGTCTCTCCCCGGGCCCTTTTCTCGCACGTATGGAATTTTAAAACACGTAACCAACATGCGAGTAGGACATCTAAATGTCAATAATTTACGGGGTGTAACACGCGTGTAGTTCGTGGTTTGGTTGTTTTTCGGGTTGTTGGTTACTGCTTCGTGTTGAAGCTGTTGGTAAGCCTTCTTTGTTTTGTTCTCCTTAGTTTTTAAGGTTTTTTATAGGTTTGTTAACGCTAGTAGGTTATTGTCTCGGAGTTTCTACCGTCGATTTCCGATGAATCTTATCGCGTAAGCTTTGTTTGTCTTTTTTTTTTGAGTTGTGTTGGCTACGTTTTGGAAGAATTTCGGACTTCATTTAGGCAGTAGGTTCATGCTTTTGAAGGCTCAAGTTCGGCTAGGATTGAAGCTAAGGTATGTTAGGCTTGTCCCTCCCTTTGTCGGCATGAATTCCATAGTCGTTGTCGTCCGTGTTGACGTATGTGTTGGCTGTTTTTTGATGGCTTGTGTTTTTGCTATGATGTAAATCTTTTTCTACTATTTATATGGTGATGATGGTGTGCATAAGGTTCTGGTTTGTTTTCTGGCTCGGGCTTCAGTGCGGAGAATCGTAGTCATGGAAAATTGTTAGGCTCGTGTTGAGAGGTCGTGTGTGAGGCGTATGGTTCTTGTAGCAAGTTGTGGGATGGTTGAGTGAATAAGATTAGGTGATTATATTGACAAGTGAATGAGGTATTAGAGTGGTTAAAGTTTATGATTGCAACGATCATTTGTTATATTCAAATCGGCGATCCTGTCGACCGTGTCGATGACACATGAAGAATGTGGTGAAACTTGGGATAATTTGGTCATGTCCCTTGATTTTAGTTGTAAGTAGAGTGTCTTGAGGGCTGTTTTTAATGCTTGGGGATAGACTTTTTTGGATGGTAATCCTTAGCTCGATTAGTGGCTCGTTAGTGGACGAATAGACATGAAAGAATAGTACTGTGTTGTGATAATCGATTGGTTGGGTTTGAGAGTCGGTTATGGGCTGTTTTAGCATGTATTATCATTGTTGTTGATTGTGATTGGTTTGATTGTGTGTGTGTTGTATTTGAGGCCTTGTGGCTTGTGGATACCCGATGCACGAGAGTTGTTCCGGCTAGGGATTGAGCCCGAGGTACCTTGTGGCTTGTGGATACCCGACGCATGAGAGTATTTTCGGCTGAGGGGTTGAGCCCAAGGAGTGAAATGACCTATGGTGTTGAGAATGATGTCCTCTGTAGTGTCGAGTTGAGACATGATTCGAGAGTGGTCCGACATGTTTGAGCCTTCTTGGGATCGCGATTGGTTCTCCCAGATGGATTTAGCTCCGCTAACTGTGCGCAGCCAAGAGAGTGTCCGGCAGTACTTGATAGATGATATTGATTAACTGGTGTTTACTTGTGATTTTTTTCGCATTATATTGTGGTTGTTGCTTGTGTTATTTGTTATCTGATAGCAATGGATGCTAGATGTTGGCTGGTGTTAGCTGAGGTCATTGAGAGGTCTAGAGGCGATGACAGGTGAGCTGGGTCAGCTAGGTTCCATTGTATTGTTATTTACTTTTTGAAATTTATAGGCTTATGGGGGCCAGGTAGGTTCTGTTTTTATGTTTGCTTGTACTTGCTAGGCTTATGGGGGCCAGGTAGGTTTTATATGTTTACTCAAGTTGGGTTCTCCTTCTGCGATATCTTGTATATCTGTTGATTTCTAATAATAGTCTTCTAGTTGTTTCTGCCTTTCATGCTCGGTATATTATTGTACTGACGCCCTAGTCGAGGCGCTGCATTCATGCATGTAGGTGATGGTGGGCTATTAGATCAAGTTGTTGGTTGCTGAGTGGTTCTAGCTGAGTCGTTGTGCTTCAGTTCTTTCGGAGTTTCTAAAGGTTGAGTTATGGATCGTTGGGGGCCCTGTCCCAAGCAGTTGATTTCTATTATATTTATAGAGGCTCATAGACATTTGTTGTGGGTGTAGTGTCATTTTTATAGGCCAGGTGGGACATGTTGTATAGTTTTTTCCATTCGGTGGCCTTGACGGCTTATGTATATCCTTTTTGTTGGCCAGGTGAGCCAACTTCCGCTATAGTCTATCGTCTTATTTTGATTTTATAGTTGTTGTGTTGTTGAATCTCATCGTTTCTAACCTTTAATTTATATTTTGGATGTCGGGTACGCTCATATAAGGGGTAGCACCAGGTGTCAGTCACGCCTCCTCGGGTTCAGGGTGTTACACACCAAGCTCTACGTCTCAAGGGGATAGGTATGAAGGTCGTACCTTCCTAGTTTGCAAGAAATGTGGAATGAACCACCCCAGAAATTGTTTGATTGGTGGACATGTTTTCTTTGGGTATGAGAAGCCTGGTCACAGACTTCAAGACTATCTAGCAGCCCGATAAAGCAATGTCAATGGTCATACATTCCCAGGTTGTAAGAACTGTGGAAAGAAACATCTCGGGGAGTGTTTGCTCGATAAGAAAGTTTTTTTTGGATATGGTCAGTTAGGCCATAGAGTAAATAATTTCCTTCTAACCAGATATGGGATGAATCAGTCCACCTTTTCAGTAGCTCCAATAACTTTCCCAACTCAGTAGGGTGCATCATCTATGGCAGGTGGCGGTTAACGCAAGAAATAGTCACAATTATGTTATTAGATTTTCGTATTGATCCTTACACGTTGCTAGGCACAAGATTCGCAGCATGAGGTATAACATTTCGTTTAGCATTATAGTCTGAGATTTATCCGGTAAATGGTACAAAATGGTTATAAGTATGAATCCTTCAGTGATAGCATTAGAGGTGAATAGGAAGTCAATAGTTAGTTATGTTATCCTAGCTTTAAGAAAGGATCCAAGAGCCCTATAATGTTGACCTTAAGCTAAGGGGGAGATGATAAGTTGAAAGGCCAAGTAAAGCCTTAGGTGTTCTAGTAAGGAAGTTCCAGAAATAGTATAGTATCTATGGGATGCCGATCCATTCCTACACAGGTGTCTTGCACTATGTTGCAATCAACATTACACTCTATTCATGCCTATATTTATATTTCAAGAACAATAGGCAACCGCTTCAGATAGTGATCCCAGTCTCACTCCATGAGTCCGTAAATCTCGGCCTCATGCCATGAAACTTGTCATGTTTATAGACTCATGTCTCATAGTATGTACAACTAAATTAACTCAGGTCTTAAGATTCACCATAATGGATCATAATATTAGGCTACATCATGCATATGCTCAGTTTTGATTTCCTAACTGATTCGTGCTTACGAGTTCTTTACTTTAAGCCTTGTGTATGTTCACCCATGACAAAACTGGTTGTTGCTATAGGTATTCTTTGAATAACTTTTTTTTTGGTCTCAAATGCTCAGTATGTAGAAGTTCTTGGAATGCAATGGTTAGTCATACTAGGGAGACGAAGAAATTCTTAGATGGTATAAGCTATAGAGGAGTCGTAAGATTATTTTAGTGATAGGCTTGGATGGTGTGGTGGTATTCAGGGAAGTTGGTGCAGCTAACAAGGTGTCTCTAGAAGATTCACCCACGAAAGGGGTGATGAGGTGTTGGTGCGGGTGACAGTTTCTTTTAAAATGAGGTTCCGATTGAGATTTTTGACCGTCAGAATCATACGTTGGGGAAATAAGGAAGTCTTTTCAGTGAAGGTTTATGGAGCAATCAGCTAGTAGAAGGAACTACTTGGGGTGTTGAATTAAGTTAAGGCCACCTATTCAGATATCAAAAAGTAGTTATGGAATTTAAAACTCCGTCTTTACCTACACAGTTCTAGTTTGAGGGAAATAGTTCCTCCTTAATACTCTAGTTAGTTTCATGTCAGCTTCATATTTTTCAGTTCTTCTCATATCTTAACAGCATGTATGATCCATGAATTAAGTTTTGCTATGTATCTTAGTTCAGTGTCAGTCACTCCATGAATATCCAATGTTCAACTTTTGATTTTTTTGGGGTTTGTAGCTCTTTCTCTATTCTTCTAACTTAAACAATCTCCATTCGAGGACGAATGTTTCCAAAGGGGAGATATTGTAATACCCTAGAAGTTCCTAAGACTAGAACCTAGATTTGAAGTTTGACCATGTAGAGAAAATTGGAAAATTCCATAAGAACAAGGCTCATTATGATTATAGGAGGATTGTACGAGTCGTACCAAGGACTCGTAGTCTGCTGTCCAGAGAACTCCGCAAATGCTGATTAAAAAGTAATCGCAAGCTCTCACGACTCTTACTAGGTTAATACAAGTTGTACCAAGGCTTCATGGTATGAATTTGAGAGTTTAGCAGGAAGTGGCAAGAAAACCACGATTAGTTCCTATGATATGTACCAGGGTGTTATGAGTCGTAGTGAAGGATCATGTATAGGATGTTCAGAGAATTTGTAAGGAAGCAATAGTAGCTATAAATACTTAGTACGAGCCGTAAGATGGTGGTATGAATTGTCATTTCAATCGTGAGTTGAGATGTTGTACGCCTTAGAATTTTGGGCTAAGCTTAGAACTGTTCTAGATACATGGATAGACCTTAGCCTAATGAATTTAAGGAAATAAGGTGTTAATATCAATTCATAAGTTTAAGAAGTGCATTGGATCCATGTTAAGGTAATAAGGAACCTCTAGCATAAAGTTGAGCTGAGAGTCTTCCTATCGATTGAGTTTTTTATGAAAGTTCTTACAAGGGTTAATATTATACAACCATAACTCCTATAATAAGAATTATTTTTGGATGACACAACATTTCAAATATAAATCCTTTGATTATTCTTTCCAATGCATCTATCCTTGCATCAATCGCAGTTTGGACTATAACGTTATGGCCAATCTAGTGAAGCACTGCCAGATTTGGCGGACAGGATCAACCCTATTACCATGAGTCTGTGTACGACTCATGGTATAAAGGAATGACTTGTACCATACACTTGTACCACGGGTTTTAGAAATCTTAGTAAGCCACTCAGACGAATGGAATACCAAAACTCGTGGTATGTTACTACAAGTCATGGTACGACCCGTAGCACTAGGCAGGCAGATTTTTTAGAACTTTTCTCAGGGGTAATTTTGTAATTTCTTATGCTTTTAACTCTTAAATTAGGTCATTTAGGATTTATTTTGGGTAGAATTAAAGGGGTTTTCCTAGTCTAACCTCTCAGTGTTTCCTAATCAACTCAAAATTAGATCGTAGAAACTCTAGACTTCTATCTCTCAATTAAAGAACTGGGGTTCTTCTTTCTCCTAAGAATCAAGCTTCTACTTCAGAATACTCTCTATAGGTATATGATATTTCAACAAAGATTTTGTTTCACCCTTGTGTCCCAAATTATATTTAGTAAAACTTAATCATTTTCAGCCCTATAGGAAATTAGAAGTTAGGGTTTTTCAATCAGCTTATGAATTCCTTAATTTTAATAATCCTTAAGTTTTCCATGCCTATTACTAGCTGAAATTCATGATTTGTTTTCGTATACACAGTATGCTTTCCTAGTCCTAAACTTTAGTATGATTTCTACAACTCAGCCACGATTTAACATTTGTTTTTTAGAATATGGCTGCTGAGTTTTCTACCTCTCCCGTGTTTTAAGTTTTAGGACAAGAATTATGATACACAAATATATTCATATTATTATTTTAGCCTTTATAGTACCTTGATCATTACTTCAATTTTTAAACTGATATTTTAGAGAAAATAGTCATAAGCTAGATCTACCTTAATATTTGCATGATTTACTAAATTATATTTGAGGTTCATGAATTTCTCTCAATTTCATCATTTATTTGCATGATTTCATACTAGCATCATTTTAAAGGCTTAGCCCCTACCATTCAGCATTGTTAACGAAAGTATAGTTTCTTAGAATATATTAGTCTTCCATGATTTCAGTATGCATTATCTTTAATATTAATTAATCATAACATTTACTCATGATTTTGGTATGATCTGCATAGTCAGCGTTCCTCAGACTGTTACGATGCTATCAGATAAAGCATCTCTGGCAAGTGTTAGAACACTAGTTTCCTGCATAGTTCTTTAGACTGTTACGATGTTTTCAGATGAACTAGCTCTTGCAAGTCTTAGAACACCTGTTTCTTGGATAGTTCTTTAGACTCTAAGGACATGTTAAGATAAGTAGTTGTGACTCAGTCTAAGGACACCAGTTTCAAGCTAATCAATCCAGTTAGACATGATTAAGATTTCCATTGGGAGTAGTACTTAGCACTAAGTGAGTCGGGGTTCAACGCACCCAGGTTCCCAGAACTACATTGCCACCATAGGTTATTAGCCTGAATGGGCCCTAGACCATGATCACCCAACTTAGCTACTGTGCCTTGGCTTGGCATAGTGGGCCTTCTCTGAATGGGGTCTACATATGACTCAACGCCTAGCTCACGTGGTTACATGTCAGTTATAGTACCTTTTATAGTTTAGTATAGTATAACTCAGTCCAGTGCAGTCTCTACCTCCAGCTCAGTTCAGTCCTTCAGAATTCAAATATGTTTATAACCGTTAGATAATTATTAGTTCTTACAACATTATAAGATTTTAAGATTTGTTTCAATCCTTACGTATTCAATTATGGTCATTTCAGTATAGTACAATAATATCTTATAATAAATGTTTATTTAACTAGCACATCATATCAGTATTCATAAATCTCAAATAGGGTTATTGTACTTTATTTCAATTATGTATTCAGTTCATTCTTTGCACAATTTATTAGCATGATTCCAACTTCAGTTACTTTTCTCACATACTCAGTACATTCAAAGTACTGACCACATACCTTCTATGCTATATCATTTTATGATATGGATCCAGGTTTCCAGACTCAGCCCCGCTGTTAGACACCTTTCAGATTCTATTGGCTGATGTTAGTGAGACCTCATCCACTGAGGACGAAAGTTATGCTTTTCCTTAATTCAGTATCGTTTTAGTTTTAGAGTTTTGGAGTTAGCTAGGGACTTGTCCTAGTAGCTCATTAGATTAGTAGAGGCTTTCAGACAGCGTAGTGTTAGTTTCAGTTGATGACTTAGTATTTTTAATAAACTATTTAATGATGTTTATGAGCAATTATTTTCAGTTAGCTTCCGCTCAGATATGTTTTATTAGTTGTTGTTTGTTAGAATTATGCCACACCATGGTTTATTTTGGGGTCGCTTGGGGTCACTTGTGGCTCTAAGCACGGTGTTGCGTCCGGGGTGTAGACTCAGATCATGTCAGCTAGATAGAGAAATAAGAATGCATGGTTAAATAACTATCTTGAATAAAGAGTAAAGAAATTGTCTTGGTAAATTATTTAGTGGTTGTTTATACTGAATTATTGATTACATATTAATTTTATATTGTTGCGTAAAATAATTATAGTTGGATGATGATGCCTACGAGTACGTTGGTGTAATGATATGACTCTTACTACACCTTTTTCAGTGTAGGTTGTGCAGGTGAATTGTAGTTTCATGATTGACGAGTGATACTCAGCTTCAGCTTCTGCATTTCCTTCACAGGCGAAGCAGTGTCTTTTTACTTGTCAGTATTCTAAATAGATCTCTTGTACCTGTTAGACTAGATCTTGGGAGAGTCAAGGTTTTGGTAAGGATTTCGTTGAACTTTTAAAACATTATTGAGTTGTTCAAATCGATGAGTCTTGTAAATATTTTTATATGTTGTTAAAAAAGGGGTTCTCCTATTGAGACAGAGTCAATGTAGGTGATCGCATGACCTAACCATTTGGGTCGTGACTATAATTGATGAGTACTATCCTGTGATACGCCATTGAATTTTTGAGGCATTGGTAAAAAATTCTGCCCCAGTTAAATGCTTCATAAAAAATCTCATCCCATTGCTAGGATAAAATTGCATCGTGTAGAATCTTTGAGATCTTCTCAAAAAATTTTCTCCAGTTATAGATCCTAAAATAAAATCCAGACCTGTCTTCAGGAAATAAAATGACTTGTAGAATTTTTCAGGTCCCCTCAAAAATTTTACACCAATTTCTATTATAAAGAAAAATAAAAAACTTATAGGAATTATGACCGAGCCGATGTGGCGCCTATGTATCCCATAGAGGTAGGAATCAGGTCAAACATAGGTTCGATTATAAGAAAAACATTCTAAATTCGGTAAAGGTATGACCTAAGCATAAGTTCCCACCTACATATCCCACCGTAGCAATTCAGATCATTATGTAGTTCACATTATAAGGAAATATATTAAAGAGCAAAAAATATGATCGAGGTAAAAATTGGCCGCCTACGTATCCCACCTTAGAAATTCAGGTCATCACATAGTTCATATTACAAGGAAAGATTCTAGTTGTTATTGTCATGCTCCAAAAACTCAAAGACTAGATTCGGGACTTAAAACAACGAAAAAATGGAAATCTACATAAATGCGTCAAAAAGATTCACCTAACGAGTCATTGTGAGACCTAATGACTCGTTAAGTCAGTCGTGGGAAGGGGGATTGAGAAATGGAAAGGTGATGTCAATGTGCCTAACGAGTATCACGACGAGTCGTGGTCCTCCACCACGACCCGTTAGGTAACTCATGGTTAGGATTGGGTTAGAAGTTAAGGAGTTAGATAGTGTACCTCATGAGTCCTCATCACAACTCATTGTGTCTGACCACGAGTCGTGGTGTCACCCGTAGAAAACTTTAGCATTTTGGGCAGTGTGGTCCAAGATAGGTAACCACGAGTCCTAGTCTCTCACCATGACTCGTTTGGTCCCTCGAGGTGACCATTAGAAATTTCTACACAGTGTACTCGATGATTGTGACCATGAGTCGTGGTCACTGACCACGACCCATTAGGTCACTCGTGAGGACTGACGATCAGTTTTTCCCTGCGATTTTCTAAGGGTTGTTTAGATATTTCCTACTCTCCTAAACTTTAAACTACGTTGTTTTAGATGTAATTTAATACTTATTAGTGGGAATGAATGGCCTCTCCCCTCATTCCCCATGTACATTCTTAGAAAATCATCGAAGAGTTCTCTTAGGAACTTTCAGAGTAAGGTCCAGGGTTTTTCATCCATCTCAAAAATTCAAGTTTCCTCCTCAAGGGAATTCCTAGACAGGTATGTGAGAATTCAACAAGGGGATAGTTCTTCCCTTGTGTCCCCCAAAACCCTCTTATAGTTTCTCTATTAGTCATAGCCCTGAGATCTCGAGCATGAAAAGAGTACATGGTTGTTTTTGTTAATTTCACCTAGAATGATATTCATATTTAATGTTAATAAGATCTCCAACAGTTCTTGACCAAATTGTTGATGTTCCTGCAAAAGTAAATTTAAGCCTTGAGTTTTCGAGTGAAATGTATTTATATGCTAAATTTCTCACAGTTTGTGAAGTGTTATTTGGGTTGATTTTCTAGTATTTCTTATTGTTTCTATGTGAGTAATTACACTCTAGATAAGAATAATTTATCACCGGCATGAATGGGAAAAACTATAATAATTCTTGTCGGATGAGATTTCCTTATTTCATGAAAATCTTGCCATATTGTGGATTACCCTGTTGTCGGAGTAAGTTGAATTCTTTGTTAGCTTCTTAGTAGTTTAGTTAAGTTAGAACATAGAAATTCCTCAATGCTATTCAGAATTTGTCAACTGATTAGTTTTACCATAGAAATCCTTGTGGTGTCGGTGATACCTTCCAATTAGCAGAATCAGACTCAAAACTCAGTTCCATTGGTCCGCTAGGCGGTCATGACACTTTAGACAGACAGCTCTGACTAGCCGTAGGACCCCAGTCAAATTACAGTTTGTTCTTAGACGGTTATGACGCTTCTAGATAAGTAGCTCTTACTAGTATAGAACCCAGTTTTAGAATCTGGTCCAATAAGACTCTCAGGGTGCTTTCAATTATATATCCCTGACTATTCTTGGTTCCCAGTTTCGAGCTGATAGCTTAGTGTTCAGTTTAGATATTCCAGTGGGAGCAAGACTTAGCACCAAGATGGCTGGGGTTCCAGCGCACACAGGTTCCTAGAACTACGTTGTCAGCGTAGGTTATAGTATTTATTGGCCCTAGACTTTTGTGATCACCCAGTTCATGCCTCTATACCCTGTGGCTCAAGGCTCAACGGGGCTAACTAGGATTAATTTCTCAAGGTAGGTAAAACGAGGGATAAAAATTAGGTTAATTCAAAGAAATGCCTAAATCATCTCCNGGTATATTGGGCCCTACTGGTGGGGCGTATACATCGAACTCCTCATCCAACTTATGTGGTTATATGTCGGTTATAGACTCTCCCACTAGTCATCTTAGTTTAGTCTCAGATTAGTCAGTTTAGTTCAATTCAGTTTAGATCAGTTCATTGTAGTATCTCAGACTCAGTATTTCAGACTTAGGGTATGTCTTTGACCACCAGACCGAGTCATCCTGACCATCTCAGTTTACTTCAGTTGTCTCAGTTCAGTATATTAGTTGGTCATTTCATGCCATTATAGTTCAGTCATTTATATCCAGCATCATGTTTTCTCTCACTTACTTAGTACATTTAGAGTATTGATGCATACTTTTATGTTATATCATTTCATGATACAACTGCAGGTGCTCAGACTCAGCGTCATTAGTCGCCGCAGTCCAAATCCTCCTCAACAGCAGAAGTGTGAGTCCTCATCTTTTGAGGGCGTTATTTCAGTTCTTTCAGTCATTTCATTACTTTCAGTTAGACTTAGAGTTAGCTAGGGTCTTGTCCCAACAAGTTATCAGTTAGATGGCTTTCAAACACAGATTTAGTTTCATACTATTAGTATTATTCTGCTGTTTTACACCTTACATTTTCAGTTTTAGCTTTTATAAATGTTTTTATAGTATTATTTCAAAGCTTTCGCTATGCATGTTTTACTCAGAATACTAGTGTATGATAGCCCAATGGTTAACATGGAGTTACTTGTGACTCCAAGTACCATGTTCCATCCATGGTGTAGACTCCGGGCATGATAAACTTGGTATCAAAGCACAAGGTTTAGAGTCTCCTAGAAATTTCTAAAAGCCGCATCAAGTAGAGTCCTTTTCATGGGTGTGAAGCACGCCACACTTATGACTAGGAGGCTACGAGATGTTATTAGGAAAACTCTCTTTTGTTCATACTCTCTATCGTGCATTAAAGTTCAATCCCAGAAGCATCTTTCTAACGGGTGCTCTATTTTGTTTCAGTGAATTATTCCTCCTAGATCTGGTAATGGAAGAAGGGCCGGCAACACCAACAGACCTACCCCACCAGCCCCAGTAGCCCCTCAGGATGACGTAGTGTTACTGTGGAGTTCAGGGCAGCTATGCAGCTGCTCACTCAAACAGTCACTAATCAAGTGACCCAGCAGGTGGTTCCAGTTAACACAAGCGGGTCCGCAGCAGATGCTAGGGTGCGAGATTTCATCTGAATAAACCCCCCATAATTTTAGGGATCTAAGGTGGGGGACGAACCCTAAGAGTTCATGGATGAGATCAAAAAGATTATTTGTATTGTGCGTGTTAGCTCCTCTGAGAGTGTTGATCTGGCTGCCTACCAGCTAAAAAAGGGGTAGCCCAGGTATGATATGAATAGTGGAAAGACTGGCGGTCAGCAGGAGCAGGACCAGTGGAGTGGGAGGAGTTCAACACAACCTTCCTATAAAAAATTTTCATCGGGAGATGAGGGAGGCAAAAGTGGCTGATTTTATGAACTTAAGATAGGGCAACAAGACCGTAGAATAATACGCATTGGAGTTTATCAGGCTCTCTAAGTACGCTATAGAGATGGTAGCCGAGCCAAGGGCTAGCATGTTGAAGTTTGTAAATGGAATGTCGAACCTGGTCCTCAAGGAGTGCAGGACAGCGATGCTGATTAGGGATATGGACCACTCCAGCCTTATTCTCTATGCCAAGCAAATTGAGGCTGAAAAACTGAAGGACATGGAGCGCAAGAATAAACGGGCAAGGACTGGCCAGTCAGATTATGACCATCAGAGGTTTAGCGGTAGTAGCCGCCCATAGCAGTAGCTGCAACAGCAGCAGAGAGCCCCAGCATCCAACTCAGCCAGTGCCCCAACCTTTCGGTCTTGCTAGGATCGGAGGGGTGGAGCATTTGGCTCTCAGTCTCAAAGCTATAGTGCTGGGAACAGATATCCAGCTTTCCCAAAGTGTGGCAAGAACCACCCGGGAGAGTGTCTTCAAAGTCAAGAGGGCTGTTTTTGTTGTGGACAACTTGATCATCGGCTTAAAGATTGCCCGTCAGCAGGATGAGGGAGAGCACAATGGACCATATCATTAGNTATGTAACTGTAATCCCTATTAGCAGCTACTCGCGACATATTCATGGGAGAGCACAATGGACCATATCATTAGCTCCAGCAGGCCAACCCATCAGGTACGGATGGTGGTCAGTGCCAAAGTAATTTTTATGCATTGTCTTCCTGTCAGGATCAGGAGAGCTTACCTGATGTAGTCACGGGTACATCACACCTCATTTATCTAGACGCATATTCCCTCCTAGATCCAGGAGCCACCCTTTCATTCGTGACCCCCTACGTAGCAGTCCAATTCAATGTCAGTCCAGATGTCCTCTCAAAACCATTCTCAGTCTCCACCCCCGTTGGTGGGTCAGTTAGAGCTAGTCGGGTGTATTGAAACTGTCCAGTCTCAATCTTGAATAAAGTTATTCCAGCTGATCTCATAGAGGTAGACATGATCGATTTTTAGCTTATCCTCGGCATGGATTGGTTACACTCCGGTTATGCCTCAGTTGATTGCAAAACTAGAGTTGTCAAGTTTTAGTTTCCAAATGAACTAGTTTTAGAATGGATGGGCAGTAGTTCAACACCTAAGGGTTAGTTTATTTCCTACCTTAAGGCCTAGAAGCTCATTTTCAAGTGATGTATTTATAATCTAGTTCGGGTCAAGGATTTCAACTTTGAGACCCCAACTATCCATTCAGTTCTAGTGGTCAGCGAGTTCCGAGATGTATTTCCTGAGGATCTTCCCAGAGTCCCCCTGAATGGGAAATAGACTTCGGAATAGACCTCTTCCCAGATACTTAGCCCATCTCCATCCCTCCTTACAGAATAGCTCCAGCCGAGCTTAAGGAGTTGAAGGAGAAACTAAAAGATCTTCTTGACAAGGGTTTTATCAGACCCAGCATCTCTTAATAGGGTGCTCTAGTACTATACGTGTGTAAGAAAGACGGTACCCTCAGAATGTGCGTAGATTACTATCAGCCGAACAAAGTCATAGTTAATAACAAGTATCCCCTACCCAGAATTGACGACTTGTGTTCGACTGGAAACTACACGCAAGTGCACATGGTCGTACAAGTAGTAAAGTGGCTTTATTTCAAGCCAAGTATCGATCCCACATGGACTGAACTACGGTATTAATTAACTTAAGCGTCAGTGAACGATATCTCTA
>JACEIK010005440.1:37456-51170 GCA_018107945.1 Datura stramonium | reverse complement strand
CGGGGAACCCCATTGGAAGTCAGCTCGTAGGTAACTGCACCTCACCGTGGCACGGCTTGTATCGCAGAGCCTTGCCTCCGTGCCACGATGCTATCGCGCACCTTCACTAGAACTTGAGGTTCTAGGTAATCACACTCAACGTGACACAGAGTGCATCGCGGAGCACTACCTCCATGCCACAGAGGTAACACGAACCTCCACTGGAATTTTACATAAATAATTCATCCAAGGCAGAATGCCTCCGCGATGGTAACGTGACACGGCGCCATCGCGGAGCCCTTATTTTTGCCACTTTCCCTTGTCAACTTCCACTTCTTACTTCCAAGTCCATTCCCGCACTTCACCAACTTGTATATTAGCTTTCAAATATTCCTTCTACCTGCAAAACAACACTAATCATGTTGGTTAGTATAAATTCGCATTTATCAAAGAATCACATGAGAATGTACACATAACAATAGATAAACAAGTCAAAATGAAGCATTTGAGTATCGCTTGGCCATGCAATTCTGCCCAAGATTAACTTGTTTGACCAACTTCAGAGAGCCAGTTGTTTCTCAAAAATCAATCTCAGGTTGGGGTATCATCATTTAAGGGTCAGAGAATGTGTCATACTGAAAACAGCGTTGTGGTTTTTCTTTCGGGTTAACAAACACCCCTGCGACATTCATGGACTTGATGAACAGAGTCTTTAAGCAGTATCTGGATATGTTCGTCATTGTATTTATCGATGACATTCTGGTATACTCCAAAAATGAGGAAGAACATGCTAATCACCTGAGGATAGTGCTTCATATGCTCAGAGACTGCCAACTATTCGCCAAGTTCAGCAAGTGAAAATTCTGGTTGAAGTCCATGACTTTCCTGGGTCACGTGGTCTCAGGCAAAGCTATTCAGGTTGATCCTCAAAAGCTAGCAGCATCGAAAGATTGGCCAAAAACTCCCTCTCCAAGAGAAATCAGGAGTTTCCTAGGCTTAGCTAGTTATTACCGATGTTTTGTGGAAGGATTCTCCTCTATAGAATCTCCTCTGACTAAGTTAACTCAGAAGAAACTGAAATTACAGTGGTCGGATGCGTGTGAGAAGAGTTTCTAGGAGTTGAAGACTCGACTCACTACTGCTCCAGTTTTGACCTTGCGATAAGGAATAGAGGGGTTGGTTTTTTATTGTGACACTTCTAGATTTGGACTCAGTTGCGTTCTAATGCAGCGGGGCAAAGTGATAACCTACACCTCCAGACAACTCAAGGTTCATGAGAAGAATTATCCAACCCATACTTGGAGTTGGTAGCAGTGGCATTTACACTGAAAATATGGAGACATTACCTGTACGAAGCTCACATGGATGTTTTCATAGATCATAAGAGCCTTCAGTATGTGTTCAATCAAAAGGACCTAAATCTTCGACAGAGAATGTGTTTGGAGCTACTAAAAGACTACGAGATGAGTGTTTTGTATCACCTGGGCAAAGCCAATGTGGTGGCTGATGCACTAAGCAGGTTGTCTATGGGGAGCGTAGCTCATGTTAAAGAGGGCAAGAAAGAAATGGTAAGGGATATTCACAGGCTAGCTCGGTTGGGAATACAATTTGTGGATTCAGCCGAAGGTGGAGTGGTGATGCAAAGTGGGTAAGATTCTTCTTTGGTAATTGAATTGAAGTCCAGACAAGACTATCTTACTTAAGCTTAAGGAAGAAGTTCTCGGAAAAGAAATAGAAGCTTTCTCTAAAGGGGTAGATGGCGTTCTCTATAACCAGGGTAGGTTATGTGTACTGGATGTCGGCGAGTTGAGACAGCATATATTGGTTGACATGCATAGTTCTAGGTATTCATTCACCCTGGTGCTACCATGATGTACCGTAATCTATGGGATATTTACTGTGGAACGGCATGAAAAGAGATATTGCTGAATTTGTAGCCAAGTGCCCGAACTGCCAACAAGTTAAAGTAAAACACTAGAGACTAGGAGGTATGACTCAGGATATCACTATACCTACATGGAAGTGGGAAGAAGTAAATATGGACTTCATTGCGGGTCTACCTCGAACTCGTCGACAACATGACTCAATCTAGGTAATAGTGGACTCCCAGTTAAAACCGCGGACTCAGCTCAGGACTATGCGAGACTTTACATTCGAGAGTTAGTCAGACTTCATGGGGTACCCCTATCCATTATCTCAGATAGAGGTACAAAATTCACCTTATTTTTGGAGGTCTTTACAAAGGGGACTTGGTACCCAAGTCAAACTCATCACAGTTTTTCACCTGCAGACAGATGGGCAAGCTGAGTGGACCATTCAGACCCTAGAAGATATGTTGAGAGCATGCGCAATTAATTTTAAGGGCAATTGGGATGACCACTTGCCTGTTATCAAATTTGCGCATAACAACAGCTACAACTCCAGTATCCAGATGGCCCCATTTGAGGCATTGTATTGTAGGAGGTGTAGATCTCCTATCGGGTGGTTTAAAGTGGGTGAAGCTGCTATAATCGGGCTAGAATTAGTTCATGAAGTAATGTAGAAGGTTCAGCTCATCCGAGAAAGATTGAAAATAGCTCAGAGCCATCAGAAATCTTATGCCGATATGAGGAGAAGAAAGTTGGAGTTTGTAGTCGATGACTGGGTCTATCTAAAACTTTCGCCCATGAAAGGTGTGATGAGGTTTGGGAAGAAAGGTAAATTAAGTCCCAGGTATGTGGGACCCTACAGAATTTTGAGACGTATTGGCAATGTAGCCTATGAGTAAGAATTACCTTCAGAATTAGCAGATATGCACCCAGTATTCCATGTGTCCTAATTGAAGAAGTGCATTGGTGATCAAAGTTCAGTTGTTCCGTTAGAAAGTGTGTGGGTGAAAAATAGTCTCTCTTACGAGAAAGTCCCAATCCAGATTCTTTACCTTCAGATTCATATGTTGAGGAACAAAAAAGTAACTTCAGTCAAAGTATCGTGGAGGAATCAGCAGGTTGAGGGAGCCACATGGGAGGCCGAAGCAGACATTATGGCCAGATACCCACACTTGTTCCCTTACGGCTCAATTTCAGTTTAAGGTACAAATTTCCTCCCTAAAGCTCTATTTAATTTGAGTGTTCCAGTTTCTTTGATATGATTGATCATGAGTATCCTTAGCGAATTCATTTCAGACTTGTAGTGAAGTTCTGAGTTAGTCACTCCATTAGTTTTCAGCTTTTTCAGTCAGTATTTGAGCATGGTGATTGAAATTCTTTGCTTTTATGGGTTCTTTCAAAAATTCAAAGATGAATGTTTCCAAGGGGGAGATATTGTTATGCCTTGAAAACTCAAAGACTAGATCCGGGACTTAAAACAAAGAAAAACTATAAATCTACATAAATGCCTCAAAATGACTCACTTAACGAGTCGTTCTGAGACCTAATGACTCATTAGGTCAGTCGTGGGAAGGGGGATTGAGAAATGAAAAGGTGGTGTCAGTGTTCCTAACGAGTGTCACTACGAGTCGTGGTCCTCCACCATGACCCATTAGATGACTCGTGGTCATGCCTGGGTCAGAAGTTAAGGAGTTAGGCAGTGTACCCATGAGTCCTCATCACTACTCATTGTGTGTGACCACGAGTCGTGGTGTCACCCGTGGGGAACTTTAGGGTTTTGGGTAGTGTGGTCCACAACAGGTGACCACGAGTCGTGGTTGCTCACCACGACTCATTAGCTCCCTCGAGGTGACCATCAGTAATTTCTGGACAGTGTACTAAACGAGTGTGACCATGAGTCATGGTCACTGATCACGACCTGTTAGGTCACCCGTGAGGATTGATGGTCAGTTTTTCCCTGTGATTTTCTAAGGGTTTTTTAGTAATTTCCTACTCTCCTAAATATTAAACTACGTTATTTTAGACATAATTTCAGACCTATTAGTGGGAATGAACGACCTCTCCCCTCATTCACCATGTACATTCTCAGAAAATCATCGAAGAGTTCTCTCAAGAACTTTCAGAGTAAGGTCTAGGGTTTTTCATCCATCTAAGAAATTCAAGTTTCCTCCTCAAGGGAATTCCTAGATAGGTATGTGGGAATTCAACAAGGAGATAGTTCTTCCCTCGTGTCCCCCAAAACCCTCTTATAGATTCTCTATCAGTCTTAGCCCTGAGTTTTCGAGTATGAAAAGAGTACATGTTTGTTCTTGTTGATTTCACCTAGAACGATATTCATGTTTATTGTTGATATGATCTCCATCAGTTCTTGACCAAATTGTTGATGTTCCTGGAAAATTGAATTTAAGCCTTGAGTTTCGAGTGAAATGTATATATATAGTAAATTTCTCATGGTTTGTGAAGTGTGATTTGAGCTGATTTTCTAGTATTCCTTATTGTTTCAATGTGATTAATTACTCCCTTGATAAGAATTATTTATCCCTAGCATGAATGGGAAAAACTATAATAATGCTTGTCGGATGAGATTTCCTTATTTCTTGAAAATCTTACCATATTATGGATTCCCGTGTTGTCAGAATGAGTTGAATTCTCTGTTAGTTGCTTAGTAGTTCAGTTCAGTTTGAATGTAGAAATTCCTCAGTGTTATTTAGAATTTTTCAACTGATCAGTTTGACTACAAAAATCCTTGGGGTGTCGATGATACCTCCCAGTTAGTAGAATCAGACTCAGAACTCAGTTCCGTTGGTTCGCTAGGTGGTCATGACACTTTAGACAGACAACTCTGGCTAGCCGTAGGACCCCAGTCAAATTAGAATTTGTTCTTAGACGGTTACGACGCTTCTAGAAAAGCAGCTCTGACCAGTCTAGAACCCAGATTCAGAATCTGGTCCTATAAGACTCTCAGGGTGCTTTTAGTTATATATCCCTGACTAGTCTTGGACCCCAGTTTCGAGCTGACAGCTTAGTGTTAATTTAGGTATTCGAGTTGGAGAAGGACTGAGCATCGAGCAGGCTAGGGTTCCAGTGCACCCAGGTTCATAGGACTACGTTGCCAGCGTAGGTTACAGTATTTATTGGCCTGATTGGTCCCAAACTTTTGTGATCACCTAGTTCATGCCTCTATACCTTGGCAAGGTATATTGGGTCCTACCGATGGGGCATATACATCGGACTCCACATCTAGCTCACATTGTTATATGTCGTTTATAGACTCTCCCACTAGTCAACTCAATTCATTCTTGGAAGATGAGGACTCACCAACTCAACTGATAGAATTGGGAAACGTGTCTAACCGCGGGGTTGTGTCTGGAAACCTGGATCTATATCACAAAATGATTTAGCATAAAAGGTATGCAGTCAGTACTTTGAATGTACTGAGTATGTGAGAAAAGTAACTGAAGCTTGAGTCATGCTAATAAATTGTGCAAACACTAAATTATATACATAATCGAAATGAAGTACAATGACCCTATCTGAGATGCATAGATACTGTCATGATGTGCTAGTTAAAGAAAAACATTTACTATAAAATAAAATTAAGGATGATTTAAAGGTCATGTATACTCACTGAGCTAAAGTTGTAATCACAAATTGAAAGTTGTACTATACAGAAAGGAAATGAAATGACCGTAACTGAATATGTAAGTGTTGAAACAAATCTAAAAATTTGACAATGCTGTAAGTACTAATAATTATCTGAAGGTGATAAATATATTTGAATTCTAAAGAACTGAACTGAGTTGGAGGCTAAGACTGCACTGGACTTAGTTGTACTATACTAAACTATGGGAGTTACTATAACCGACATGTAACCACGTGAGCTAAATGTGGAGTTCGATGTATACCCCCATCAAAGACGGCCCACTATGCCTTTCTAGGGCATCGTAGTTGAGCTAGGTTATCACGGTCTGGGGCCTATTCGGACTAATAACCTACGGTGGCAATATAGTTTTGGGAAACTAGGTGTGTTGAACCCTGGCCCGCTCAGTGCTAAGTACTACTCCCAATGGAAATCATAATCATTCTTACTGGACTGATTAGCTTAAAACTGGTCTCCTAAGACTGAGTCAAAACTACATATCTAGAAGTTTTCTGAGAGTCTAAAGAACTATGCAGGAAACTGGTGTTCTAAGACTTGCCAGAGTTGTTTTATCTAAAAGCGTCATAACAGTCTAAAGTACTATGCAGGAAACTAGTGTTCTAAGACATGCAAGAGTTGCTTCATCTAAAAGTGTCATAACAGTCTAAATAACTCTGACTATGCAGATCATACCAAAATCATGAGTAGATCTTATTGTTAATTCATATTAAAATAATGCATACTGAGATCATGGCAGATTAATATATGCAAAGCAACTATACTTTCGTTAACAGCGCTGAATGGTGGGAGCTAAGCCTTTAAAATGATTCTAGTATGAAATCATGAAAATACGATATGAAATTGAGAGAAATTCATGAACATATTCTATAATGTAGAAAATCATGTGATTATTAAGGTAGATCTAGCTTATTAGTAACTTCTCTAAAGTATCAGTTTAAAATCGAAGTTATGATCAAGGTATTGTAAAGGCTAAACTAATAACATGAATATATCTGTGTATCATAATTCAGTCCTAGAACTTGAAACATGGGAGAGGTAGAAAACTCAACAGCCATATTCTCGAAAAACAAATGTTATATTGTGGTTGAGCCGTAGAAATCATACTAAAGTTCAGGGTTAGGAAAGCACACAATATATATATATATATATGAAACTAATTCATGAATTTCACCTAGTAATATTCATGGAAAACTTGAAGGATTATTAAGGTTAAGGAATTTATAAGCTGACTAAAAAACCCTTACTTCTAATTTCCTACAGGGCTGAAAATTATTAAGTTTTACTGAAAATAATTTGGGACACAGGGGTGAAAGAAAGTCCTTGTTGAAGTCTCACATACCTGAAGAAAAAATCCCAAAGAAGAAGCTTGAATTCTGAGGAGAAAGAAGAACCCTAGTTCTTAACATGAGAGAGAGAAGTATGGGGTTTCTACGATATGATTTTGAGTTGATTAGGAAAGACTAAGAGGTTAGACTAGGAAAGCCCCTTTAGTTTGACTCAAAGAAAGCCTAAAATTACTATTTTAAGAGTTGAAAGCATAGAAAACAATAAAATTACCCTTGAGAAATGTTCTAAAAAATATGCCTGTCCGGTGCTAGAAAACTACACAATCACCCCTGAGAAAAGTTTTCAAAAATCTGCCTTTCCAGTGCTACGGGTTTTACCATGACTCGTAGTGCCATACCATGGGTTGTGGTATTCCATTCATGGCTTCTGGGTGGAATAAAGAGATTTATCAAACCCCTGGTATGGGTTCCTGGTATAAGCTGTACCTCCATACCACGAGTCGTACCAAGACTTGTGGTGACAAGGTTTATCCTATCCGCCAAACCTAATAGTGCTTTATTAAACTGGCTATAACTTTTTACTCCAATATCCGATTGATGCAAGGTTAGATGTATGAAAAAGAAGACTCAAAGGGATTCAATTTGATATGCTGCATCACCCAGAAACTATTCTTATGATAGGAATTATGATTATTTGAAGTTGACCCTTGTAAGAACTTCATGAAAAACTCAATTGATAGGAAAGCTCTCAACTCAACTTTATGCTAGAGGTTCCTTATGACATTAACTTGCATCCAATGCATTTATTACACTTAAAAATTGATATTAACACCTTTTTTCCATAAATTAACTGAGTTTGGGTCTGTCCACATACCTAAAACAGTTCCAAACTTAGCTTGAAAGTCTAAGGCATATAACATCTCAACTCGCAACTGAAAAGACGATTCGTACCATCACCTTACGACTCGTATTGAGTCTTTGTAGATATTTATCCTTCCTTTCAAATATTATGAAACTCCTATTATGATCCTTCACTATGACTCATAACACCATGGTACAGATTGTAGGATCTAATCGTGGTTTCTTGCCATTTCCTGCTAAACTCTCTGAATCAAACCACAAACCCTTAGTGTGACTCATATTGACTTGGTATGAGTCATGAGAACATGCCATGGCTTCTTAATTAGAATTTTTTGAGTTCTCTGGATAGCATAATACGAGTCCTTGGTATAACTAGTACAATCCTCCTAAGAGTTGTACAGAGGCTCATTTTTAGGGAATTTTCCTTTTTTCTCTACATGGTCAAACATCAAATATGAGGTCGATTCTTAGAAACTTATGGGGTGTTACAATATGGACATCCGATGAATTATCTTGTTTTGACTACTTGTTGCATTTTCTGGATACACTCCGCTTCATATGTATTGCATTACATCTGCATACCATGGCTTTCCGTCTAGCTACGCTTCTACCTGCGAATAGTAGGAAAGTTGTTCCTTGAGACTTATCTATAAAGGATCAATATAATTCTTGTCTGAGTATTGTATCATCGATGCAATAATTGTAAGGGTATCAATAAATTTTTTTTTGTAACATCCCAAAACATTCCTACACCAGATTCAGACCTTGCAAGAAAAATCAAGAAAAAACCAAGAAATTTCACCACAGAACAAGTCGTGGTCAGATTCGCAGCTCAACGAAGGAAATATTAGTTTAGGAGCCAAGGGGTGACGACTCACATGATGACTCGTTGAGTCAAGTAACGAGTCATCCTAATGGGTCATCGAGTGGATATTTGTAGTTGTTGTTGCAATGGAAACAACTAAAAAAATGAGTCATTAGGTCAAGCAACGACTCATTGATTCGGTCGTTGAAGGGTCCTAGTAAAGTTTAGCCCCTGAGGCAGTGCTGGCGACGAGAGGAGGGGACGAGTCATTAGATCAGGTAATGACTTGTCGTCTCCACCCATGGTGTCCAGATCAAGAATCCTTCAGGATTTCTAGTGAGCAGAAATAAAGTAGACAATGACTCGTTATCCCAACCAACAAGTTGTCGTGTCACCCTATAGGAAAGGGTCTAGTGTTTTGTTTAATTTTTTCGTACAGTGACCAAAGGAGGAACCAATAACCCGTTGGTTCAACCAAAGGGTCGTGGTGTCCCATATTTCTAGACCTAGTGATATCATCACCCTAGAAATAGGACCAACGAGTGGTCCCCAAGAGTTGTGGTCTCAACCAATGACTCATTGAGTGACCCATTGGTTCTCTATCGGTCAGTTTCCAGATTTTTATTCCATGGATATTTTTATGATTTTCACCTATTTAGTCACTAAACTATGTCATTTTAAATATAATTTCAGAGAATATAGAGTGATTAAATGGTTTTCCCCCCTCATTCCCCACGTAAACTCTCAGAAAATGATCATAGAAAACCCAGGTTGTTCCTCTCAAACAAGATCTAGGGCTCCTTGTCAGTTGTATCAATTCAAGCTTTCTTCTCTTGGGATTTTTTTATCCAGGTATGTGGGAAATCAACAAGGGAATAGTTCTTCCCTTGTGTCCCCAAAATCTTGTTTTATTTTCTTTATCAGTTACAGCCCTGTGGAATCGAAATGTAGAAATTTTCAGACACATTTATTTAAGATTTGAAGTGGAACATTTCTCATGATTTTTACTACTTTACTATTTCCTATTTATAGAAATTTTAAAAATTGTATCTAGTGGAATAATTTAGCCGTAGTTCTCAGTTAAGAAATATTTAGAATCTTGTGCGTTAGACTAGTTTCCTCATAGCTTGATTCTATCAGTTTTGGGATCCCCATATTGTTAGTGTATATGAAAATTTTAGTTAGACACACATTAGTCCAGTCTCAGTTAGATTATTAGACTCAGTGTTGTCCAGAAATGTCAGCTGATTAGTTTGACTATAGTAAACTCTTGAGGTGTCAGTTGTGCCTCTCAATTATCAGTATTAGACTCAGATATTATATTTTAGAGGTTCTTTAGGTGGTCATGAAATTTATAGATAAGTAGCTATGACCATTCTTAGAGCTCTATCTTTAGATTAAAGCTTGTTCTTTAGACAGTTACGACACTTTCAGATAAGCAACTCTGACAAGTCTTAAAACACCAGTTACAAAATTCAGTCTAATAAGACTCTCAAGGTACTTCCATATTGGTATTCTTGACTTAGTCTTGGGCCCCAGTTTATAACTATTAGCTTAATCGTCAGTCTAGGACTATCCAGTGGGAGCAAGATTTAGCACCGAGCGAATCGGGGTTTCAGCGCACACAAGTTTCCAGAACTATGTTTCCACCATATGTTATTTTTATTGGCCCTATGGCCCAAGACTTTTGATCACCCAATTCATGCCTTTATACCCTGGCAAGGCATATTGGGTCCTACCGATGGTGTGTATACATCAGACTCCACGTCTAGCTCACATGGTTATATNGATCGCCCGCCTGGCAAGGCATATTGGGTCCTACCGATGGTGTGTATACATCAGACTCCACGTCTAGCTCACATGGTTATATGTCGGTTATAGAATCTCCCACTAGTCAATCTAGTCTTAGATTAGCTTAATTCAGAACAATCTCAGTTTACTATGTTCAATACATTTAGTTCAGATTCCGCATCTCAAATTTAGAGCATGTCTTTGACCGTCAAACAGGGTCATTTTGACCAAATCAGTATATTTCAATTTATTCAGTTTTAGCATTTTAGTTGCTCATTGCATGTCATTACAGTTCAGTTATTTTATTCTCTGTGTTATGTTTTCTCCTACTTACTTAGTACATTCAAAGTAATGACGCATACCTTCTATGTTGTATCGCTTTATGATATAGCTACAAGTTCTCAGTCTCCGCACCGTTAGCAGATATTATCCAGGATTTTCAGCTGCACAAATGGTGAGTCCTCATCTTTCGAGGATGATGTTATTTCTTCTTCAGTTTTATTTCATTTAGTAGACTTTAGAGTTAGCTGGGGGCTTTTCCCAGCAACTCACCAGATATATGGGTTTCTGACACAGACACAGATCTAGATTTTTAGTTTTGTTTTTAGTTGTAATAAAGCTTTATTATTTAATTTTTCTTTATAAATGGTTTTTATTATTTTTAAAGCTTCTGCTATGGTATCACCTAGATTACCAGTTTTATGATAGACCATTGGTTGGCGTGGGATTACTTGTGACTCCAAGTACCATGTCTCGTCCAGGGTATAGACTCGGGTCGTGACAAACTTGGTATTAGAGCACTAGGTTTAGTGTATCCTAGGATGTATGAAAGTCGCGTCAGGTAGAGTCCTTTTCATGGGTGTGAAGCATGACACACTTATGACTAGAAGGCTATGAGATGTTATTAGGAAAATTCCGTTCTGTTTATACTCTTTATCATGCGTTGAAGTTCAATTCCAAAAACTTTAACTCGTGCTCTGTTTTGCTTGAGTGAAATCATGCCTCGACAACATGGTAATGGAAGAAGGGCTGGCAATGCTCACCGACCTACCCCACCAACTCTAGCAGCCCCTCAGGATGATCGAGTGTCCTCCACAAAGTTTCGAGCGGCTATCCAAAAGCTCGCACAACCATTCACGATCCAGGTGAACCAGAAGGTAGTTCCAGTCAATACTAATGGGTCCACAAAAGCTGCCCGGTTTTTGACTTCACCTGGATGAATGCTCCGATTTTCAATAGATCTGAGGTGGGAGAGGACCCACAGGAGTTTGTGGATGAGATTAGGAAGACCACCCAAATTATAGGTGTTAGCTCCTCGAAGAGTGCCGACCTAGTTACCTACCAGCTGAAACGGATAGCCTATATTTGGTACGATAAGTGGAAGGAGGGGAGACTAGTGGGACCAAAACAGTTGGAGAGGGAGGAGTTCACTACAGCCTTCCTAGATAGATTCTTCCCTCGGGAGCTTAGGGAGGCTAAGGTGGCTTAATTTATGAATCTGAAATAGGGAAATCGGACAGTGGAAGAGTATGCATGGGAGTTCATAAGGTTGTATAAATATGCTCTGGAGATGGTAGCCAAGCCAAGGGCTGGGATTCTGAAGTTCGTCAATGGAGTATCGAACTTGGTCCTCAAGGAGTGAAGGACTGTCATGCTTATCAAAGATATTGATCTCTCCAGCCTCATCATTCATGCCCAGCAGATTGAGGTAGAAAAACTAAAAGACTTGGATCAGGAGAACAAGCGAGCAAGGACTGGGCAATCAGATAATGGCCACCAGAGGTCGGGCGGTAGTAACCACCCATAGCAGTAGCAGCAGCAGCAGTAGAGGGCTCAAACACCCACTTCAGCCAGAGCTCTACTTTTTGGTCCCAAAAGGATCGGAGGGGTGGAGCATATGGCTCACATTCCCAAAGTCACCATGCTAACAATCACTACTCAGCTTTCCATAAGTGTGGCAGGAACCATCTAGGGGAATGCCTTCAGTGCCGAGAGGGTTGCTTTAGGTGTGGACAGCTCGGTCATTGGTTCAAAGAATGCCCGTTAGCAGGACGAGAGATCAAAATCCACCACTTCAATAGCTCTAGCAGGTCGACCAGTTCAGTAGGGCAACACTTCAAGTACGGATGGCAGCCAACGCGAAAACCATTTTTATGCTTTGTCCTCTCATCAGGATTAGGAGAGCTCATATGAGGTGGTCACGGGTATGTTACACCTTTTCTATCTAGATGTGTATTCCCTACTAGACCCAAGAGCCACACTATAATTCGTGACTCCCTATGTAGCTTTCTAGTTTGATATTCATCTAGAAGTCCTCTCAGAATAATTCTCAGTCTCCACCCTAGTTGGTTAGTCAGCTATATCCAGTCATGTGTATAGAAACTACCCAGTCTCAATCTTGAATAAAGTCATTCCAGCTGTTCTTGTAGAGTTAGACATGGTTGACTTTGATCTCATTCTTAGCTTGGATTGGTTACACTCCAGTTATGCCTCAGTCGACTTCTGAACTGGGGTCATCAAATTTATATTCCGTAATGAGCTAGTTTTAGAGTGGATGGGAAATAGTTCAGCACCTAAGTGTCAGTTTATTTCCTACCTTAAGGCCAGAAAGCTTATTTCTAAGGGGTGTATTTATCATCTAGTTCAGGTAAAAGATTTCAGCTCGGAGACCCTAACTATTCAATTAGTTCCAGTTGTTGGTAAGTTCCCTGATGTGTTTCTCGAAGATTGTCCTGTAGTTCCTCCTGTGCAGGAAATAGACTTCTACATGGACCTCCTTCCAAAAACACAGCCTATCTCCATCCCTCCTTATAGAATGGCTCTAGCTAAGCTTAAGGAGTTTAAGAAGCAGCTAAAAGACCTCCTTGATAGGGGTTTCATTAGGCCTAGCATCTCTTCATGGGGTGCTCTAGTACTATTCGTGCAGAAGAAATACTATACCCTAAGAATGTGTATCGACTAATGTCAGTTGAATAAGGCCACAATTAAGAACAGGTACCCCCTACCCAGGATTGACGACTTGTTCGATCATCTTCAGGGAGCCAGTTGTTACTCCAAGGTAGATCTCAGGTCGGGGTACAATTAGCTAAGAGTCAGAGAGTGTGACATACCAAAAATAACTTGGTATGGTCACTACAAATTCGTAATTATGTCCTTCAGACTGACTAATGCCCCTGCAACTTTCATGGACCTGATGAACAGGGTTTTCAAGCCATATCTAGACATGTTCATTATTATACTTATTGATGACATTCTGGTATACTCTAGAAGCGAGGAAAAACTTGCCAACCTTCTGAGGATAGGGCTACAAACAGAGACAGATAGTGTTTGTTCGGTTATCTGGATGACTACACGCAAGTGCATGTGGTCGAACAAGTAGTAAAATGGCTCAAGTAAGCCAAGTATCGATCCCACAGGGACTAGACTAAGGTATCAATCTAATCAAGTGTCAATAAACTTTAAC
>JACEIK010005440.1:0-12217 GCA_018107945.1 Datura stramonium | reverse complement strand
AATTCTAGCTACTTTTTATCTAGTTTGTGCCAATTTTAGCAATTTTTGATCAATTCTGGATATTAATTAAACTAAATTTCAACCTCAATTAAATCCTAACTCAGTTAACTACCCATGACTTGCCAAACGACCTATTTCCTACATTTAATCTTGGCCCTCCAGCTAAGCTAATCCAACGATCCAGATTTACCCCTATATTCCTTCCTATTTTAGACTTTTAAACAACAGTCGCACCATAAACCTCACTGCTTCGACCTAGAAAAAACTGAGGCCACCATCCCTTCGAATCTCTTCTCTCCTATCAAAACATCATCACCTTCGCCACCGGCGGACAACCATCAGAACACCAATCTCCGCCTCCATCACTTCTAACAGACCCGTTGCACAATGCCCTCTCTGGGTCCCTCCCCTATCTCAACCTCTCTCACCAAAAAACCCATGCATAGTCATGCCACCGCTCCGGCAACGAGCCTCCGGTGAGAACCCCACCTTTCTTCATCCTTTTATCTCTCAAGGCAGTTTAGAATGAAACTCTTTTCTTTTTCCATTTAGCTTTTATTGTTTGTTTGGGTTTGTAACTATGTGACCACTGGAAGTGGAAGAGCTATTTGATGAGACTTCATCAGATGATTGTACAAGAAGGAAGTCACCTTTATTCTCCCCTCTCCCTCATCTCTGACTACCATCGCCTCTCTGCTCCGACCACACTCTGGTTAATATTCCAACCAACGGACCGCCTTCTTGTCACGACACGAGTCTATACCTTGAATGGTACATGATACTTGGTGCCACAAGTTACCCCAAGCTAACCCATGGTCTATCATAACATTGGTCAATTGAGTAAACATAAATAGAAGCTTTAAATAAATAAAATCATCTAAGAAAATTGATTGGAAAAGAGTCAATACATTTGAAATACAATACTGAAAATCTATGTCTATGTTTGAAAGCTATCAACTCAATGATGAGTTGCTGGGACAAGCCCCCAGCTAACTCTTAAATCTAACTGAAGTAACTAACTGAAAATAAGTATTGTTCTCGAAAGATGAGAACTCACCAAATGTTGTTGTTGATATCGTATGAGGGAAACTACTGATGATGATGTGACTGAGAACCTGCACCTATATCATGATACAATACAACATAGAAGTTATGCGTCAGTACTTGAAATGTACTGAGTAAGTGAGAGATATAATAAGCATGAAAGAACAAGAAACTAAACTGTAATGACATGTAATGACCAACTGAAATACTAAAAATGGACACAATTAAAATATAACTGATATGGTCAATATTTAACTTGACTAATGGTCATAGACATATCTCGGATCTGAGATACTGAACTGAGCTAAATTGAACTGAACTGAGACTATACTGGCTAGTGGGAGAGTCTATAATCGACATATAACCACGTGAGCTAAACATGGAGATCGATGTATACTCCCTAACGATAGGACCAAATGTACCTTTCCATGGTATAAAGGCATGAACACAGCAAATCTGGGACCGGATGGGCAAAGTAATCTACGATGGAAATGTAGTTTTAGGAACTTGAGTACGCTAAAACCCCGATCCGCTTGATTCTAAGTACTACTTCCACTAAATAAATCCTAAACTGGTTTATTAAGCTGATATCTCAAAGATGAGGCCCATGACTAAGTCAAGGACATTTATTTGGAGGTGTCCGTAGATTCTTATCGGACCGAATGTTGTAACTGGTGTTCTAAGACTGGTCAGAGCTGCTCATCCCAACTGCCTTTGAAGTCAATCACACAAGCTCCCAACATATCTTCTATGTTTTGAATAGTCTTTTCATCTTGTCCATCAGTCTAAGAGTGAAAAGTTGTGCTGAGCTTGACCTGAGTACAAGTCCTTTCTGAAATGACTTCCAGAAATGGGAGGTGAACTAGGTACCTCTATCTGAAATAATTGACAAGGGCTCCACATGCAATCTAACTAACTCCTTGATGTACAACCTCGCATAATCTTTAGTTGAGTCTGTAGTTTTAATTGGGAGGAAATGTGCTAACTTGATCATCCGATCCACTATCACCCAAATTGAGTCATGTTGTCACGACCCAAACAGAGGCCCAAATCGTAACACAAGACAAGGAACCCCGAGAGGCCCCAAGTTGACCCATGACATAAGCATACATCTAGCTCGATCAATGAAGCTGGACAATCAACCATATAATCATAGAGGAAGACTAAACTTAAATATAACATCAGAAAACATAAAGCTGAAGCTAAGTTCATACATATGTCTGAAAAGCCTCTAAAGATGACGAGCTAATGGGACAAGTCCCCAACTAGCTCAAACAACTGAAACTAAAATACATGACGAGAATCTGATTAGTTTAGTCCTTGGGAGATGAAGATTCACCCACAAAGAACATGCTAACTCCCATAAGCAGACTACGAGCAGGGCTTAACCTGAGAGCCAGATCCTGTATCATGAAATGATACAACATACAGTATGCAGTCAGTATATGAAATGTACCGAGTATGCAAGGTAAGTAAAACCGCTAAAGTGAATAAAATCATTTAAAGATAATGCATTAAGTAAAATATAAACATTAAGAATCTAAGAGTAGGGCTTGCATGTATTCTTTCTGAAATCGTGATCTCTTCATAACATTACATAACATAACTTCATAACATCATAACTGAATCAATTGACTCAAAGTTGAATTCTTACATTTACAAGTAAAGTTGAACATTGAGTCAAACCTGCTTTAGTACACGCATATATATACATATATATATAAATCTCATGAGTAATGAATATGCATATATGAAATCATGAATAACAATGGGAGACTCGTCTTTTAACCGATATACCACGATAGAGCTTATGTGGTCCCAACTATCGCACTCAAATGGGTATAGTCGTCCAAAGCCTTGCTAGGGCTAGGGACGAAACCATGATATTGATATCAAGATCATGGGCTATTAGGGTCGGGGATAGCTTATAAGGGAGGTCCCGAAGTAATATATATAATAGTATCAACCTACGTTGGCGCGTAGTTCTGAGGCATAGGGTGATCGACCCTTAGCCTACTCGGTGCTAGACACTACTCGCAAAAACATGCATATGCTCTAGATCATTTTATAATGAAGATCAAACTCATCTATTGACGAAGCTCAATAATCAAATACATCTCAAATATTAAATCATACATAAGAGAAGTTTTAACTCAGACCATACCACAAGCTGAAAGATAATTGGTAGTCGTTACTCCAAAACTATGTGGTAAGCTATCCATATGAAAGAATTTAACTCAAAAAATACCACAAGCTAAAAATATAATTGGGAGGCTTCTCTCCAAAACCATGTGGTAAGATATTTGGGAAAATCACCATTCATACTTTAAATGGGGGAATTGCCCAAAGCTTATCATACTCGAAAATACTAGATTCATATCAAAAACATGATTATAAACATGGGTAGCTTTAAAACATGTTTTTTATCATAATATCTTATCATAATCATATATTCATCACAAATCTCATCTTTCATNATAATCATATATTCATCACAAATCTCATCTTTCATGAACATTTCATCAATGGTCTTCTAATTTATAAAACTAGAAACATGATGTTTAATTGAAGACATTATAAAAATTTCCCAAGCTTCATAATTCGATTGTAGAATCATAATTAACTCATATCCATGTATAGAAATAGGAGATTCATTCATATGGGTGAAACTCCATAGATTAGACATAAAATTCTCATGATTTAGAGAGGGATTGGGCATTGGTGTTAAAGGAATCACCCATTAATAACCCTACATACCTGTTGATAGTTGATTCTTACACTTCTTTAGTGCCCAAAAGGAAATTGAGAAGAAATTGATGAGTGCTAGTCTTGATCATCCACTCTAGTCTTCTACATTGCATGCATGAATGAATAAGGCCTAAAATGAACTTAACCCTTTTAAAAGTCACTATTCATAACTCAAAAAGACGTAGTTTAGGCCTTAGGAACTTAGAAATTTTGGAAAATCCCTTACTAAATTCGCAGAAAATAACTGTTAGGTGGTCCCAACAGGGGACCTAATGACTCGTTACCCCGGGCCACGACACATGGAGTCGTCCATTAAGTACACTGCTCGTCTGATCATCTGGGCTCATCACGGGAAACCTCACAACTCATTATTAGTGACCATGACTTGTGGTCACCACTTATTATGTACACAACCTCTATGCATATTATTTTCTCAACTAGCTAACCACGACTCTCCCCACGAATCGTGGGGATTGAACACGACTCGTGAGGTCGTTCTGTCATGTCGACTCACTCCCTTCTTCTCCTTTCTTTCCTTACTCACCCCATAACTGACCTAATGACTCATGGGGCCTAGCCATGAGCCGTGGTCATGTCCGTGGGATTCTAATTTGCTAAACAAACTCCTCACCTTGCCTCCCCACGAGTCACATCACAACTCGTGGGCTGCACCAACGGGTCATGTCACGACTCGTTTTGTACCTGGTGCCACTTTTTAAACTTTTCCCCTTTTCAACTTTCGAGTCTCATCTTTAGGCTTCCGGGGTATAAAAGATGTTGTCAGTGAGTATGAGGTAGACCTGTAATAAAGTCCATATTCACTTCTTCCCACTTCCATGTGGGTATGTTGATATCCTGAGTCATACCCCCAGGTCTCTGATGTTCCACCTTAACCTTCTTCCAGTTCGGGTACATATCCATAAATTCTGCAATGTCTCTTTTCATGTCGTTCCACCAGCAGATATCCCACAGGTCATGATATGTTTTCATGGAACCTAGGTAGATAATAATATCCAGTATTTGTCGTCTCATGTCATCTACATTCGGTACACAAAATCTTCCCTGGTAACGAAGCACACTATTTCCCCTTTTAGAGAAAGCCTCTACATCTTTTTTGAGAATAGCTTCCTTCAGCTTAAGTAGTGTGGGATCTTCATCCTGCTTTGACTTAACCTCAATGACTAATGAGGAATCTGACCCACTATGCAGTACTACTCTACTCTCAACTGAATCGACCAATTGCACTTCCAACCGAGCTAACTTGTGAATATCCTTTAGAAACTCCAACCACCTCATTTGACGAAGGTTCAAATCCTTCTAACTGAACATGTACTGAAGTCTCTTGTGATCGCTGAAAATATCCACCCGATCACCATAAAGATAATGCCTTCATATCTTTAAAGAAACCACCATTGCTGCCAACTCGAGATCATGAGTCAGATAGTTCTTCTCATGAACCTTGAGCTATCTAGAGGCATAACCTGCTGCATCAGAACACAACCGAGTCCAACTTTGGAAGCATCATAATATATTGTGAACCCATCTATTCCTTCTGGTAAGGTTAAAACTGGAGCGGTAGTGAGTCGAGTGTTCAACTCCTGGAAACTTTTCTCACACACATCTGACCACTGAAACTTCACCTTTTTTGAGTTAGCCTAGTCATAAGAGACTGAATAGAGGAAAATCCTTCTACAAATCATCAATAATAACAGACCTAAGAAACTTCTGATATCTGTTTGGGAAGTAGGTCTTGGCCAGTCTTTCACCACTTCTATCTTTTAAGGATCAACCTGAATACCCTCACCTGAGACCACGTGACCAAGGAAAGTCACAGACTTCAAGAAGAATTCATATTTAATGAATTTAGTGAACAACTGGCTGTCTCTGAGTGACTATAGCACTAGCCTCAGATAGTTAGCATATTCTTCCTCATTGCTGGATTATACCAGAATGTCATTAATGAATATAATGACGAACGTAGATACTGCTTGAAAACCATATTCATTAGGTCCATGAAAGCTGTAGGGGCATTAGTTAGTGCAAAGGACATAACCACAAATTTATAGTGACCACATCGAGTCTTGAAGGCTATCTCATGTATGTCACATTCTCTAACTCTAACCTGATGATACCCCGACCTGAGATCTACCTTGAAAAAATGACTGGCTCCTTGAAGTTGATCGAACAAGTCATCAATCCTGGGTAGGAGATACCTGTTCTTAACTGTAACTTTGTTCAGTTGACAGTAGTCAATACACATTCAGAGAGTACCGTCCTTCTTTCACATGAACAACACTGGACAACCCTATGGAGAGATGTTGGGCCAGATGAAACCCTTATCAAGTAGGTTTTCTAGCTGCTCCTTCAATTCCTTAAGCTCAGTTGGATCCATTTAATAAGGAGGAATGAAGATGGGCTGAGTGTCTGGAAGAAGGTCTATGCCGAAGTCTATTTCCCGCTCGGGAGGGACTCCGGAAAGATCTTCGAGAAACACGTCAAGGAACTCGCTAACAACTGGAACTAACTAGATAGTTGGGGTCGTAGAGTTTGAATCTTTGATCCCAACTAGGTTATAGGTTCACCCTTTATAAATGAGCTTTCTTTCCTTAAGATAGGAAATAAACCAACCCTTAGGCGCGAAACTACTACCCATCCACTCTAGAGTTGGCTCATTTGGAAACTGAAATCTGACGACTCTAGTTCTACAGTCGACTAAGGCATAACTGGAGTGTAGCCAATCTATGAGAAGAATGAGGTCGAAATCAACCATGTCTAACTCTATTAGATAAGTTGAAATGACTTTACTGAATATTGAGACTGGGCAGTTTCTATACACCCGGCTGACTCTAACTAACTCACCAACTGGGGTAGAGACTGACAATGATTTTGAGAGGACTTCTGGACTTATTTCAAAATGGACAACTACATAGGGAGTCAAGAATGATAGTGTAGCTCCTGGATCTAGTAGGGCATATACATCTAGATGGAAGAGACGTAACATACCCAAACCACATCAGGTTAGCTCTCTTGATCCTAATGAGCACTTAACATAAAAGTGGTTTTAGTGTTGACTGCTATTCGTACCTGAAGTGTTACCCTACTGAGCTGGACGACCTGCTAGGGATGCTGAAGTGGTAGACCGTGATCTCCCCAGTCCTGCTGACGAACATTCTTTTAGCGGATGACCTAGCTGTCCACACCCAAAGCAACCCTCTTTTCCTTGGAGGCATTCACCTGGATAGTTCTTACCACACTTAGGGAAAACTGGATAATAGTTGCTGGCACTGTAACTCAGAGCCAGATGCTCCACATTTCCGGTCTTTGCGGGACCAAAAAGAAGGGACACTAGCTGATTTGGGTGCTATAGTCCTCTATTGCTGCTCCTACTTTGGGCGGCTATTTCTGCCGGACTTCTAGTGGCCTTAGTCTAATTGACCCGTTCTAGCCCACTTGTTCTCCCGCTCCATATCCTTTAGCTTTTCTACCTCAATCTACTGGGCATGAACGATGTGTTTGGAGAGGTCAATGTCTTTAGTGAGCATCGCGGATCTACACTACTTAAGTACCAGGTTTGATACTCTGTTAACAAACTTAAGCATGCGAGCCCTTGGCTCGGCTACCATATCCAGAGAATGTCTCGACAATCGAGTGAACTCCATTGCATATTCCTCCAAGATCCTATTACTCCATTTCAAGTTCATGAACTCTGCGACCTTAGCGGGTTCTGCTCCTGCTGGTCTCCCTTCCTTCCACTGATCATACCAAATCTGAATCACCCCTTTCAACTGGTAGGCAGTCAAATTAGCACTCTCGGAAGAACTAACACCCATAATTTTGGTGATCTTCCGCACCTCATCTACGAACTCTTATGGGTCCTCTCCCACCTTGGATCCATGAAAAGCTAGAGGGTTCATCCATGTAAAGTTCCAAACCCTAGTAGCTTCTGCAGACCTATTTGTGTTCACCTAAACCGCCTGCTGGTTCACTTGATTGGTCACTGTCTAAGCCAGCAGCTAGATTGCCGCTCTGAATTCTGCTGAGGACATTTGATCTTCCTGAGGGGCTGCCAGAGTTGGTGGGAAAGGTCGGTTAGCGTTGACGGTCCTTCTTCCATTCCCTCATCTTGGAGGAATATTTTCACTAAAATGAAGTAGAGCATGATTTAGGAGAACATTTCTGGAATTGACCTTCAACGCATGATATGGAGTATGACAAAATGGAGTTTTCCTAATAACGTCTCGCAGCCTCCTCTTCATAAGTGTGGCACGCTTCACTCCCATGAAAAGGACTTTACTTGACTCGGCTTTCAAACATTCTAGGTTACTATAAACCTAGTGCTCTGATACCTAGTTTTTCATGACTCGAGTATATACCCTGGACGAGACACGGTACTTGGTGCCACAAGTGACCCCAAGCTAACTCATGGTTTATCGTAACACCGGTAAACTAAGTAATATAAGCGGAAGCTTTAAATAAATAAAATCATTTAAGAAAACTGATTTGACAAGAGTTAATACATCTGAAATACAATACTAAACATCTATGTCTATCTCTGAAATCCATCTACTCATTAATGAGTTAATGGGACAAGCCCCCAGCTAACTTTAAAATCTAACTAAAGTAACTGACTGAAAATAAATATTATCCTCGAAAGATGAGGACTAACCAAATGCTGCTTCTGATATCGTCTGAGGGAAACTATTGGTGATGCTGGGATTGAGAACCTACACTTGTGTCAGAATACAATACAGCATAGAAGGTACGCATCAATACATGAAATGTACTGAGTAAGTGAGAGATATAATAATCATGAAAGAACAAGTAACTGAATCGTAATGACATGTAATGACCAACTGAAATATTGAAAACTAATACAACTGAAATATAACTGATATGGTCAATAATGACCCTGACTGATGGTCATAAGCATGTCCTTGATCTGAGATACTGAATTGAACTGAGACTTTATTGACTAGTGGGAGAGTCTATAATCGACATATAACCATGTGAGCTAAACGTGGAGTTCGATGTATACGCTTCATCGATAGGACCCAATATACCTTGCTAGGGTATAAAGGCATGAACTGGGTGATCACAAATCTGGGACCCGATGGGCTAAGTAACCTATGGTGGCAATGTAGTTCTGGGAACTTGGGTGGATTCAAACCTTGATCTTCTCAATGCTAAGTAATACTCCCACTAGATAAATCTTAAACTGGTTTATTAAGTTGAAAGCTCGAAGCTGGTACCCAAGACTAAGTCAGGGACACTTATCTGAAAGTACCCTAAGAGTCTTATCGAACCGAATATTGTAACTAGTGTTCTAAGACTAGTCAGATATTCTTGTCTGGAAGCATCATAACTATCTAAAGAAAAAACTAATAACTGATTCTGATAACTGATATTTTGGAGGCATTACTGACACCTCAAGAAAAGACTATAGTCAAACTGATTAGATAACATTTTTGGAGATACTAAAAATGCTAACATTTTGACTGAAACTGGACTAGCATGCAACTAACTGAGAATTCAACTGATATTAATAATATGAGAATTCTAACACTGATAGAATCCAGCAACATTTATAACTAATCAATTGGGCAAGACTCTAATTACTGTATTCAAGAGCTAAGGCTAAAACCCATCTACTGGAAGCAGGTATCAACATGATTTCTAAGTAATGAAAATATAGCAGCTAATAATATGAACAACATTCCACATGAATTTAATTGAATTCTGATTGAAATATTTCTAAATATCGAAATCCCAGGGCTAGGACTGATAAGAAAATTTAAATGGGTTTTGGAGAAAAAGGAAAAAACAATTCTCTTGAAAAATTCTCACATACCTAGTGATGAAAACCCAGGATAAAACCCTTGAGAATATTTGAGAAGAAAATAGAACCCTTGCTCCTATTTTGTGCTTTCTGACTACGTTCTACGTCTTGACTTTTGAGGGAATGAGATGAATGAAGAAGGAATGTTGTTCAACCCCTTTAATCCTCCCCTAAACGTGTCCTAAACTAAAAGGTTTAGTGGTTATAAAGCTGAGAAGTTACTAAAATAACCCTAGGAGAAAATTTGGAAAATTGCTCGACCAGATCCAATGGGCCTCGCAATGGGTCATTGGTCGAAACCACGGCCCGTTGGAACTAACCGATGGTCCTAGGTCCAAAAACTAAGCTTACTGGAATTGGACCACAAGAGATACCATGACTCATTGGATGAACCAACAATTCGTTGATACCTCTCGTTGTCACTTGTAGAGGACTTGGGCCCTTAGACAACAGGAGATACAATGATTCGTTGGTAGGTCCAAGGGGTCATTGTAACTAACCGTTATAGCAACTTCCCTCCCCTAGAAGGTCACTATTTCTGGCAGCGGATGGGAACAACGGCTCATTTGAAGTATCCACGAGTTGTTAGTCCCTCCCGTTGCTTCCCGAAAGAAATTCTTGCTGGGCAACTAACAACACATACAACGGTCCATTGGTATTGACAACGGCCCATTGTGTGAGTCATTTGAGGCAAAAAATTCTGGTTCAATCTGTTGAGTCTGAGTTTGGTCTAGGAATGTTTTGGGGTGTCACCTCATCTATTTTCCGCTCCCTCAATTCTTTTCCTCCTCCGGCCACCACAAACTGTACACGCAGACGCTGCCACCACTGTTCAGCTATCATCTTCGGTTGACTACCAGCTAGCACACAAAACAAGAACATGATATCGCTAGTTCAACCTGCTTTCATCTCCATCTCAGGAATTATCATTCTCGATGTATCTGCATCATGATATAGTTTACATGTCGAATTCTTAAAAATCCGCCTCTCGTTTGTTTCTTTTACATTTGCTTTTTCTTTACCTCTCTAGGCAGATTTGTAGATCTAAAATGTGTGCCAAGTAGCTCAAATTATCATATGGTTGTGTTTGTTAATCCTAATCCAGTCAAATGTTCTTACCAACTGTTGTTTGTTTATATATATATCGAGCCTGTAACACTATTTTTTTTGCCCTCTTTTAACATTCTAATATTATTCATGAGCCCTCGTTCCTTAAAACCGGATGCATGAAAACTCTATTACATATTAACTTATTTATTAATTTATGTCATATGTAAAAACCTTAATAAGTTTATTTTGATAAAACTTGATTGGTTTTGTGATTAGTATTTCTTTTCGTAGTAAATTGATAAGCTTTCCCTTTAATTGATTCTGTTAAAGAAATGCTTTTGGCGATTGACTACTCTTTTCCTTAACAATGCCTATCTATCTATTACAAATTTAATAAGGTTATACTAATTGATTTTAATTTTCTAATTAATAAAAAGTTAGTATAACTGATTCTTCCTTCCTTTAATTAATTTGATATTCTTTTATAATAGTAAAACCTATGCCCCTGGGTTGGTAACCTTTTTTTTTATTTTAAAACTTTAATTATAAAAAATCCTTTAATTAATTTGATATTCTTTTAATTATAAAAAAATAGATTTATTTCTTATGAAAAATGACCTGATTTTGTTAAGTAAGGAAATACATCCCTTTATGGATGCTAATTATTATTTTCTTTCCCTTTTTTACTCTCTAAATGATTGGTTACTTCTAATATAAAAACAAGCCTTCTCTTTTTTTTAAGGGACTCGAACCTGGATTATTCAAAAATATATTGGAACTTTACATATTATTTAAATAGACAACTTTCCTTTGTTTTTTCTTTAGCATTAAAACATTGCTCAATCTACTAGCCTTTTCCTCTGTTACTATTGTTCATCATCTCTAGGTTGTTGGTACTCTATCAACACATCTTAAATCTAATGTAATAGTTCTGTTTACAATTGTATTTCTCCTGCATCATATTTAAATATGATCCCATATCCTGTTCATTTAACACATTCCTACATATTAGTTCGTGTGTTTTAATTATCATAGAATACTTTGTTCAAGAGAGAGATAAATAATTTCATGTTCGATTGATACCATGTAGTTATACTTTATGATCGTAGACTATGACCCCAATTGATAGTTTATACTTGCATTTATTATGTCTCCCTCTCTTATTTCATGAGTTTTGATAGGTCTTATTGTTGGTATGCGTACATATGTTTTTGTGAAAGCATGTAACTCTTCCTTTGTTCGATGTGAGACGAAGAGTCTCCTGGTTCAGTCAAGGGATAAGAAGACTATTGAGAATTCCTTTCTCTTTTCTTTCGTATTTATCCTTTTTACCTTATTGTTTTATTGAGATGATATGTAATTCTGTATAAACGAGAATATAATGAAAAGGGGATGTTTAAAGAGGGTGGGGAAGTATGTGTTATTTGCTTAGTTTTTTATTTCTTTTAATCTCTTTCAAACTTTGTGTAGTTTTTTTACAATTTTTTTTTATATTTATAAAAAATTATTAACTATATATAAATACTATCCCTTAACATA